>ML210433.1:16914-29320 GCA_004369085.1 Coprinopsis marcescibilis | reverse complement strand
TGTTGGAATTCTATATTGCATACTTGTTTACTTGTCTCTCCATTCCATATCATATGCTATGTACGCAGCCATACAGCTATGCCTTCAGTCTTACTCATCCTTATCTCTTATGACTCTATGTGACTCATATCTAGTCAGACGTTGCTATACACTTACTGATACTCTTATCTACATGTGATACGACTGCACATGAACACTTTACATAGCCTCTCCTACACAGTATAAATACTGGTATCCTTACTCTGTATTCTATAGAGCTATCCAATTGTCTTTACTGCCTCTGCAGTCTATTCCACTATCTCTATAGCTAGACGTTATCGTCTGCGCTCTCCGGTATCATCAGGTACCGTTACTGTTGCACCCATACACTTATTCTCATAATGCATTGCAAACGAAGATGAATATCATGAAGCACAAATGGAGTATTTTCGGAGAGTAGGATTGTTTGATTATTTGGTAAAGACTCCGAGTCAAGTATGGAGTATTTTTAGGATTGATAACGAACATAGGGACAATCACTGCAGGGAGAACCCTATTTTGGGCCATGAAAAATAGGGGCAAAACCCATCACAGAACTTTATGTATTAAATAAAGCATTTTGACCTTGTGAACATGTTAAATTGTCGATTCCAATAAATCTCAGCCTATTTTTACGTATTGAGCACCTTTTGGGTTGACAAAAACATTAAATTTCTGTATTCTTTTTGTTCTGCACAAAATTGCTTCCCTATTTTACGTTCGTCACATATTTCAGGAAGGTGAGAATTTCGTAAGAATTTTACGTTTTCAGAAACATTTTCGGAAAACTCAATACTCAAAATTCTGCCTCCGCATAGCAATGAATTTTGCGTCGCCCAAAACACTATTATGAGAATCTTACATTTTCGAGAAAACATTCTTGATCTGGCCAAATTCCCATCAAATGTTACATATTCCCTCCCTATTGAGGTATCCAGAATATGCTAAAAAACTTATTGTTCTGTTGGCAACAATATCAAAGGCGAATTTTGCCTTCTGCCGAAATTCTGAGCCGGCACAATATTTAAAGTTCTGTGTTAGATTTAGAGCACCCGTAAATAGGGTGCTCGTTGCAGTGAATAAGAGATTGATAACAGATAAGAGTTTTTATTTATAGTATGATAACAGATGGAACTTATCAATTGCATTGATAAAAGATAAGGATAGGATATTTAAACTTACCTTTTTGGTAGTTGTACTGTAGCTTTGATCTCATTTCTCCACTGTCACTTGATAGCCTTGCAAATAAGACTTTGATTAGTCTTCTTGTTGACTGTCATCACTACTTGAAGGCTCGATTGTCTTGATGTTAGTTCGTCTCAACTCTACTTGCAACTCTCTTGAAGAACAACTAGGATATACCATTTGTCCTGCCTCATAACACTACTCATCCTCAAGTCCCACTGGGGTGCTTGTTGTAGACTTGTCAATGTCCCTCAATGAGTTTTTAATTCCATGTGAGTGGAACCTCATTAGAGGGAAGACACTCCAGAATTGAAATTTCCAATGAGTTGGAAGATATAGCCATGTTTGGTTGCTGCAGCAGCACTGTGGCTGAAGTGCTGATTATTGAACATTGAGCCACCAATCCAATATTGATTATATGATCTGTCTTGCTACTTGTACTTCCTGAATCCCCTGTCTATTGCTTGAACATTAACCTACATTGGACCAACTATGGACACATTTTTGGCCTTACTTGACAGCACAGATACAATTTAGCTAACCATGAAACTCAACAAATTTATCACCTACCTCCAATATTTACAAAATGATATCCTTCTTATATAAGATGCAAACCAACCAGTTACATGTTCCCCACAATTCCTATCCAGCAGCATCATCAAATTTCTTGCATCTAGTTGTAAGATGAGTGAGAGGGGGGTAGAGATGGCATGGGAGAAAGTCTGCCAAATTGTCTGGGTACAAGCTGCAGTAGCATCAAGCTTGACAACAACATGGTGTTGGCAGAATTTTCTGCTCATGGTGCAAAGTATGGCTATTGTATGTCAGATTAGCTATTTGTTATCCTTTTATGAGCTTATATGCTTAATACAGCATCCCCAAGAACACTGTGGCCCCCAAGTTACCTTTGTACCAGCCCTGGATGCAAGCACAAAATTAAGGGCCAAAAAATCCAGTCAGCTTAAACAGCACCAAGCAATTCTCTACACTACTGCAGATGGTCCAATGGCTGTCTACTCTGTGTATTTGGAGTATACCAGCACATGTTTAGCAATTTGGTAAATTAATGACAACTAAGATATGAAATTTCTAGATTGTAAAACCACCTATTATCAACTAATATGAGCAAGGTAGTATAAGGACATATTACAATACAGTAGGCAACAAAACCGTTACAATGTTTTGCAGCTTCAGAAAGAACATGTTATAACATGGGAAGTTAATTACGTAAAATTCCCAAAATAATATATGTAGTATTTGAGCATTTGATCTAGTGATGTGCCAGGCTTCATATTCCCACACCCATATTTGGCAAGTGAATCCCAGAGTGCAAACTCGCAACTCATTGTAATGGTTTTGTTGCTCAAGTTTTTTAAGGGTGTTCATTGTCATTTAGTACTTGGTATAGCCTCCCTTGGCCCTGACTACTGCTGCAAGCTTTCTGGGCATGCTTTCTATGAGGTTCTGACATACTTCTACTGGTATTTTCTCCCATTCCCCCTGAACTCTGTCCCATAGCTCAGTTAAACTCTGAGCTGTCTCTTTATACTGTCCCAATTGGACCTTGAGGTGATTCCAGAGGTGTTCAATGGGGTTAATGTCTGGGGATTGAGCTGGCCAAACCATAGTTGTGATCCCAAGGTCCTGTAGACACTGTTTGGCCAGTTTGGAAGTGTGTTTGGGGTCATTGTCTTGCTGAAAAATCATATCTTCTGATTCAATCTCATAAAATTCAAGGGTTTGCCGAAGTTCATCTCTGAGAATGTTAGTGTACAATTCAGCATTCATCTTACCTTCTATTCTGGTGGCATACCCAACCCCTTTCCATGTCATACAGCCCCACATCATCAAGTTGCCTCCTCCAAACTTGACAGTTCCTTCTACCATCCTATTACTCAAACCCTCTCCCACATCTTTCCACACATATTTCCTTCCATCTGACCCCAATCTATTAATTTTGGTCTCATCTGACCATATAACCCTCTTCCAATCCTCCAGAGTCCACTCTGCATGCCTTTCTGCAAACTCCATCCTTGTTTTTCTATGCCAGGGTAGAAGACAGGGGTGGTTTGCACTTGACTACAGGTTGCATACCAGCTTTCTTAAGGTTTTGACACATTGGTTGGGCAGATAAAGGTTTGATGGTGATGTTCTGAAGTGCTTTGGCAGCTTGAGTGGCATTGTCAATCTTTCCCATTGTGATTATACAGCAGGCATAGTCAATATTAGCAGTAGTAAGGGTATGAGGGTGGCCACCAGAGGACTTGGGAAGGTCAGGACAATGCTTAGAGCATGGTCTGCTGATGGGTGCTATGATAACACCAGTCTCCTTGGAGATTTTATGGCCAGAGACACCTACAGTAAGCAGAGAGAGGATGTGAGATTGCTGGAAAGATGAGAGTTTGTGCATAGTTGATTGTGAGTGAGACTGGGATTGTGATGGGTGTCTTCAAAGAAGACCTTGATTGGTTGATAACAAAGAAACACGAGTTATGGTCAGAAGGTTTTATCGGATATAGTTTTTCTTGATAACAGACATGAGGATAGATAAGAAGTATTTATAGCATGATAATGGATGGACCTTATCGATTACATCGATAAGAGATAACAGAATTGTATTTAAACTTACCTTGTTAGGAAGTTGTACTGTAGCTTTGATCTCGTTTCACTTGTACCTACAAGTAGTCTTGAAATACGAGTTCCATTACTTGTCATACTTGATCTTAATTCAGATGCTTGATCTGTCTCAACATTAGTTCGTTGTGACTCCTCTCGCTTACCTCAAGACTACCAAACAACTAAGGCATACTACTTGCCTTGCGTCGTAACAGAAGATCGAAGCTAATCCTTCAAACCCTCCTCAATCATGACAAGGATCCACCAAAACGGCACACTATGATAAACCATCAGGCAGCAGCCCTTCCAGAAGAATACCGGAGATTCCCGCTCAAAGAAATCCTTATCCAATGAAAGAAGACAGAGCAACATCGACACCCATAAAGAGACAACCTTCCCAATTCAAAGAACCCCAAATTGAACAACCAACACCACCCCAATATGATTGAACATATGAATGAGAGGAATCTGAAGACCCTCTTGCAGACCAACTCGAAGATATTTACTCCTCAGTACCACAGCCTAACTTTGAAACCTACGCCAAAACCATTGCACAGCTCAAACAAACCCTAAGAACTCCAAAGAAATCAGAAAAGATAGCAAACCAAGGAACCAACATTGCGGTGACCACCTTGACCTCTACCAAAGATGAAGTACAAGGAATGCAAAAACCCACTGAATTTGATGGCAATTGAAACCAATATGAAAACTGGATGGAAGAAATCACCCTTTACTTCCTCGCACACCCAGATTGGAAAGAGGAACAGAAGATAGTCTTCACCCTCTCCTATATGACCAAAGGAACAGCAGCTGAATGGAAGAAAACATTCCTACATGAAGCTGAAACCACTACTGGCATCAACCTAGGCACCTGGGATGCATTCAAAACCAAACTCAACAATCAATTCATTGAGAAAGAAAGACCAGACTTTGCATTTCAAGAACTGAAGAACATGAAGAAGAAATCCAATGACTCTGGAGAAGACTATGTGAACCAATTCAAGAACAAACTTGCTCAGACCAGTTACAAACCCAATTTGACCACCCCCGACAATACAAACAAGATGATCACCAACATCTTCCAAGGATCTCTCAATTTGAAAACCCTTGAAAAGATATGGGACAAATCTGCTAAACCAACTGATCTTCAAGCATGGTATAATTCCACAATCAAAGTATCAAACCAAGCCTGGATGTTCAAATTATTCTCCATGGGGGTTAAAACATATCCATCCTCTTCTTCCTCTCGAAGAAACAAAGACATGGGGACACCTATGGACATTGACACCTTCACCAGCCAGAAAGGTGAAAGATGAAGATTCCCAAAGCTCACAGACAAAATTAGAGCACAACTCAGAAAAGAAGGACACTGCTTTTTCTGTCGTGATCCAGGACATCAAGTTGACAGTTGCCCCAAGAAACCCAAAGACAACCGACCACCACCCTACTCTGGAAATTCAACCAAGAAGTCGATCACTGGACAAGGAGCCTACCACCAAGTCCAACAACTCCTGAAAGAAATGAACAAAGAAGAGTGAGAGAAATTCCAAGACAAAATCAAAAAGAACACAGGTTTTGCTTAAGGAGAATTACACCAACTGTAGTTACTCCAAAAACTGTACGATTAATCCTTTATGCCAAACCTTCAAATATTACTTTGAAATTCCCCACTATCCTGTCATGCAATGGAAAGAACAGACCAGTAAATGTTGGAACAGAAACCCTCGCAGATTGCGGAGCAGATGATCAGTTCATCAATCAAAACTACGCATGAAAAATCAAAGGAAAACTCACTCGAATTCACCCACCAATCCCAGCCAGAAATGTGGATGGAACACTCAACAAACAAGGCGCCATCAAACACTATCTCAATGCCTGGATCACCATCAATGGACGAAGATTCAAGGAAAGATTCTATGTCACCGGATTGGGAAAGGAAAGATCATCCTTGAAGCTCCATGGCTCAGGAAAGCAAACCCCGATATTGACTGGAAAAATGGAACCCTCTCTTGGAGGAATCAAGATATGACGAAGATTAACCAAGCCTTCATTGACTATCTTGAAACTAAACGCACCAAACAAAAACAAAAACCCACTCCTGAACCACTAACCAAAGAACAAATCGACTCGTCTCTACTTTGAGCTTTTCAAGGAAAAGAAGACTGTCATGTACAAACTCTCTGGATTCAGGCAAAATCCACAATCACCCAAGAACTAGCCTTCGAATCAAAGAAAGAACCAGAAAAACCCCTTGAAAAGAAAATCCCAACTGAATATCATGACTACCTGGACGTATTCAGTAAGGAAAAATCTGACTGATTTCCCGAATCAAAACCATGGGACCACAAAATCGAGACAAAAGACAGCTTCCTTCCAAAATCCTTCAAAATGTACAACCTCACCGGACCAGAACAACACGAACTTCAGACCTTTGTTCAAGAAAATCTAGGCAAAAACTACATTTGATCATCCCAATCACCAATGGCTTCTCCATTCTTCTTCATGAAAAAGAAGGATGGAAAACTAAGACTCTGCCAAGATTACCAATATTTGAACAAATGGACGATCAAAAATGCATATCCCTTACCCCTCATCACCAAACTGTTAGACCAACTTAAAGGAGCCAAATACTTCACAAAACTGGACATTTGATGGGGATATAACAACATTTGGATCAGAGACAGAGATCAATGGAAGGCCACCTTCAAGACAAATATTGGACTATATGAACCTCATATTCTTTGGAATGTGCAACTCCCCGGCCACCTTTCAAGCCACGATGGATCAAATATTCGAGAAAGTCAAGAACAAAGGACGATGTGTGATCATCTACATGGACAACATCCTCATCTTCACCGCCACCAAAGGACAGATGATCACTGAAACCTGCAAGGTCCTTCAAGTCTTGAAAGAAAACAACCTTTACCTGAAACCCAAGAAATGTCAATTCTGCCAAGAAAGAATTGAATACCTGGGAATGATCATCAAAGAAGGAAAGATCTCAATGGACCCAACCAAGAGTGGTCAGACTCCTGGATACAGAACTCCAAAAGAAAATCCTCGATGAACCAGAAGGACAGTTTGACATTGGAATTGCAGAAAAACTCCACAATCTCCTTGAAGATAAGGAAATTCCCTCCCAATTGAAGTGAGATATGACTGATTGGGAAATTCAAGAAAAAGATGGGAAATGATCTCTTTTCTATCAAGGAAAGATGTACATTCCCCAAAATCAAACTCTACAACGGGAAATCATCAAACAACACCACAACTCTCTTCTCACTGCACACCCCAGAGTTCTAGAAACTTTTCAGAAAGTAAAAGAATCATACTGGTTTCCAGGACTCAAGGGAGCTGTAAAACAATATGTTGGTGGATGTGCTGCTTGTCAACAATTCAAGATCAATCAACAACCCCTTAAACCAACTCTTTTCCCTAAAACTACTGGATCACACCAACCATTTGCCTTTGTCACAATGGACATTATGTCCAGCCTACCTCCTGTAGAAGAAAATGGGGTAATCTATGACACAATCCTTATCCAGGTGGATAGAGGTCTTACAGGAGGGGTAATTTTCCTCCCTTGCAATAAGGAAATCGACGCAGAGAAAACCGGAAACCTCATTCTGGATACTACCTTCCAAAGATTTGGTATCCCTGACAGAATCATCTCCGACAGAGGTCCAAACTTTGCAGCAAAATCACAAATCAACAACTACTCAAACGACTCAGAATTGATTCCTGATTATCCACTGCTTATCATCCCCAAACAGACAGACTATCCAAACGGGGACTTCAGGAGGTCCAGACCTTCCTAGGAATCTACTGCATCAATCATCCTGAAACTTGGAAAGATCACCTTCCTATACTGGAATTCACCTGGAACAGTAGACAACATGCGGACAACGAAAAAACCCCATTCAAACTAATCATGGGACTCCAGCCACAAGGAATCCCTAAAGCCTTCCAAATTTCAAACATTCCATCTGTCACTGAAAGAATGGAAAACCTTACCATGGCTCGAAGAGAAGCCCTAGTTAATGGGCTTCTGATACATTGAATAGGCTCAACAAAAGTGAACCCAAGCATTCAAGAAGGGTGGTGTTTCTGCCTCTGCTCTCAACCTTATTGATGAGGCTTATGTTAAAATAGAGCAATGCAACCACACCAGGGATTGAACCTAGGACCTCACCAACACATGAGGGATGCTCTAACCACTGAGCTTTATGATCTTAGGAACATGGAGTTGACTATTGGTTAGATAGCCAAGGATGAGTGTGTACCTGGACCTGCAATGTGGACTGTGTGCAACTGCTGAGCAGTTTAGTCCAGTTCAGGAACTCTGACCATATTAGGAAGGTGCTGGCACATCACGCACTTCTAACAGCTCGTGTCACTGTTCTCTGCCCTCTCAGATTGAACAACTATGGTTTTGTGCTCACAGATAGAGGAATTCAGATGGGAAAAGGTGAGTTACACAATCAATGATCTTGAATTGGCTAGTTTAACACAATGACAGTTGTAATAATGTACTTGAAATCCAGGGGCAAGAATGGGAATCACAGCGCAATCACTGATACCTTAGCAATTTCAGCAGTATCATACCTCAGCATCCAGATATACAAACACTCAATGGCTGGCCTATTCAACTCAATTACTGACATTACTGTAATCCTCAACACTTTTCAATTCTCTCACCTGCATTCTATTCACCTCCTCATGGTTTTGCTAGCTAGTGCAGTTGTGATTCAAGGCCAGGGAAATGTCACACTTTCATGGGAGTTCTCACGGATCTTTGCCAGTCTACAGAGGGAGGTGCCCCAGCTGGGTCTTTCTGTGAAGGCTTTCAATGCATGGAGCAAGTGAGCGGCTAGTAGTCAGTAGTCAAGACAGGGTTCTCAGGGCATCATTGACAAATCACTTGACTACAACCCTGTTCAAATGCCTATGGAGTGTGGAAGTTTACTGTACATACTTCCTAGAGTTGCTAGGCAGTGCAGAAACTGTAAAATAAAACAAAAAACAACAATTTGCAATTTTTGAAGGTTAGATTGAGCTGCCCAGACAAATTTCACTGAAATTACCAAAAATATGTCTGAAAAAACCCGACTAAAACCTTTAAATGTGCAATATAACCTCTTGGGGAATACTCCGGGGTCCTTACTTTACCCTCCCCCAAGTATATTTGGGGTCATTGTCTTGCTGAAAAATCATATCTTCTGATTCAATCTCATAAAATTCAAGGGTTTGCTAGAGTTCATCTCTGAGAATGTCAGTGTACAATTCAGCATTCATCTTACCCTCTATCCTGGTGGCATACCCAACCCCTTTCTGTGTCATACAGCCCCACATCATCAAGTTGCCTCCTCCAAACTTAACTGTTTCTTCTACCACCCTATTACTCAAACCCTCTCCCACATCTTTCCACACATATTTTCTTCTATATAACCCTCTTCCAATCCTCCAGAGTCCACTCTGTATGCCTTTCTGCAAACTCCATCCTTGTTTTTCTATGCCAGGGTAGAAGACAGGGAGTACTTTATACTGACCCATGGCTCTATATAGACAGTATGTGCACTACATGTACACTATACGTATACAACATGTAAACAACATGTGCACGTTATATACACATTATGAAAAGTGTATGTGTCCTCTACATAGACTGGATAACCTGTATACATAGACTAGATGACCCATGTATGTAGACTGTATGACCCGTGTAATATACTATATAACCTGTATATGTATACTGTATGTCCCATGTACATACATTATATGCCCTGTATACATACACTATGTGCACCATGTCTGTACACTGTATGTACCTATTTATAAATGACTGCAAAAAATTAGTCAAAAAGGGTTCCCTTGTTGGTAATAATACATGTTGCAAATTAAAGAAAAAAAGTGGCGTGTATGGGAATTGAACTTGAGGCTACAGGGAGCACAGCTGGCAAAATGGTGTAGATAACATGGAGGCTAGTAGGGAGGATGAGGTTGATGAAGCTGAGGAGAGTAGTACAGATGATGAAGATTGAAGTTAAGATTGAAAAGAAGTCATTTTTAAGTTGTACATTAGCTATTTATATGAAACATTAAAATTGTCAAATGGAAACCAATATATAAAGCTACAGTGACTAAGTATTTTGTATACACAAGTCTGATACAAACAGTATATATATATAGAGTTTATGTGTAGTGTATACATAGAGGTTATATGTAGTGTATGTAGAGCTTACATGTAGTGTATATAGAGGTCACATGTAGTGTATGTAGAGTTTATATATAGTGTCTATAGAGCTTACATGTAGTGTATGTAGAGTTTATGTAGAGTTTACATAGAGATTATATAAAGTATATGTACACGGTATGTAGAGCCGTGGGTCAGTGATAAGTGTAGGATCCCAGACACAGGTGCCACTGCTCGCATGACCCCACAATGATGCATACCTACCTGGAGGACCTAGATAGTTCAACACCTGACGGGTTGAAGGACATAGGCGCTGTACCAAATAGGGAGACCTGAGACTTAGGGAGTAGGTCCAGGTGATGTTGTTGATCAAAAGGGGCCAGCTCAAGGGAGCAGCCACCCAGACACAGGCCAAAGTAAGGGGTGGGTCAGAAGCCGGATCTGAACAGAGTAGCCTGGGTTGTGCTCCTGGGTGAAAACTTCTGAAGTTGTCAATAGGGCATCCTGCAAGGGGTGCCCTAAACTCTGCTCCCCCAGGTGACTGGGCAAGCTCCTCAACTTCCTCAAGGTGAACCCTGCAGCATTTGACTTTGAGGCACCTTCTGGAGGAATCAGATGATTTTGTTGGTGGCCCTGGGTTGGGTGAAAGGGTGGGGTAGGGTTAGGCTTCTGTGAGGCTGGAAGACTCCCCTTTAGGCAGCAGTGTGCTTCAGTGCTGCAGGTTGCCTGATAAGGGGTCCAACAGAGGTGTGCAGACCGGATGGTCGGCTCCAGACCAATGGTAGCGGCGCAGGGGTGTGGACACCCCACTCTGCCCTGTTAGCCCCAGGGGGGCTGCTCATGACTAACAACACATATGATGTGCCTATTGGCGCATTGCATTCTGGGCCTTTGTCTAGGGGGAGGCCTGTATCTCAAACGGGGGGCTAAGACCCCTCATTTTCAAGTCCTAATGTATAGCTCAGTCTGTGCGTAGATAGGGACTGGGCTGCAACCAAGCCCTGGTAATACAAATTGTTGATTATAAAAAATAAAAAAAAAAGCATTCAAGGCCTACAAGGCATGAGCAGAGACTCAGACTGGGAACAAGATCAAGGCACTGCATGATGACAAGGGAGGGGAAGGGGAGTACATGTCCAATGCATTCAAGCAGTTTTGCATCAATGCAGGCATAGAACGGCGCTGCACCACCAGGAATAGAACAGCGCCACACCACCAGGAATAGGCCCCAGCAGAATGGAGATACAGAGAGTGAAATCAGGCAGCTGGTGGTAGACTGATGCTCTACAAGCAAGACTGGAGTCCTATAGCCAGGGAATGAACTAGGGGACTCCAGAGCAAACCACATCAGTATATACAAGGCAGAACTGATGCCAACAGTCCAAGTGTCCAAATTGAGACTATGTGATGTACATAAATATATCAAACAGGATATAACTCAACGAGTATTGAGAATAGAAATGTCCCTTGCATACCAATGGAAAGAGGAAAACGAGGTGGTTCTGGTGATACTAAATATGAAGGGAATTGATAAAAGAAAAAGTCCATAGAGTCGAAGTGGAAGATGCTGAGAACACACACACCAATTCTAACAGTATGTGCAGAAGGACAAGAGGAAGTCACTCCAGCCTCACATGGAAAAGTGTATCTTCATTGGTTACCCTGCTGCATCCTTGGGCATGCTCCAATGGGCAAATACTGCACCTGGTTCAATATTGATGGAGAAATCCAGTGCAGGTGTGGGACCTTTATTGAGACCCATGCCCATTTCTTTGGCCTTTGCAGCTTCACGCAGCATGGCAAAACTGACTCTCCTAGATGCTTGGGAGAGCTCATGGACTTTCCTCAGGCGAACCCTAGAATATTCGCCTTCAAAGCCCCCTCTGAGAGAATTGGATGATTTTGTTGGCAGCCCTGAGTTGGGTGACAGGGTGGGGTGGGGTTCTCCTGTGAGGCCAGACGGTCTCTCTGTGGCAGCAGCATGCTTCAGTGCTGTTTGCTGCTTGCTAGGAGGCTTGACAGAGGTGTGCAGACGGGTGGTCAGCTCCAGACCAAAGGTATTGGTGCAGGGGTGTGGACACCCTGCACTGCCCCATTAGCCCCAGCAGGGTTGCCAATGATTGTCGACCAGGGATTGAACCTAGAACCTCACCAACACATGAGGGATGCTCTAACCACTGAGCTATATGATTTTTTTTTTAAATCAACAATTTGTATTACCAGGGCTTGGTTGCAGCTCAGTCCCTATCTATGCACAGACTAAGCCATACATTAGGATTTGAAGATGAGGGGTCTCAGTCCCCCGTTTGAGATACAGGCCTCCCCCTAGACAAAGGCCCAGAGTGCAATGCGCCAATAGGCACATCATATGTGTTGTTAGTCATGAGCAGCCCC
>ML210433.1:0-10502 GCA_004369085.1 Coprinopsis marcescibilis | reverse complement strand
TATCAATAACATCAATAAGAGATAAGGATTATATATATATACTTACCGAAATAGGTAGTTGTACTTTAGTTTTGATCTCGTTTCTCTTTTGTCACTCAATAGTTAATGAATAAGACTTTTGTTAGTCTTCTCGTCGACAGATCGTCTTACTCGAACACCTCAGGAAACTCAATCGTCTTGACATTAGTTCGTCTCGACTCTCTCAACCTACTTGTTCATCTCGACGATCTATTGTCATGACTCTACCTCGAACTATCAACGAACAACTAAGGCGTACTACTCGCCTTGCATCATAACAGAAGATCAAAACTACTCAAACACAACCTTGTTGATCGGGACGAGGACCTATTGCCAAAAACAGCCAACTACAAACAAATCAGAAACATTGGACCAACCAGAAGATTGGCAGAACCACCAACCGTATCTGCACCATACTCGAAAGGCATAGATCGATGAACGATTAAACGATCAACCTCTGATAAAGGAAAGCAACGACAAGAATTCAACCTGACATACGAACAAGACGAAACTGAAACAACACCGACAGGAACAACCCCACCAGAACAAGAAGAGATACAACTTAATCTCACACTACCAAAATCTCTCTTCGAAGAATACGAAGAAGCCAAAAGATCACAACAACTACGAGAACTCGCTCAAACAAATTACAACGAAGAACAATCATACGTGAATTACCAACCAGAAACTATGCCTGAACAAGGCGAAGCACCATCCGTGCGAAAGACCACGACGAAGAAAGATAAAGATGAAGAAATCAAGGGTATGCAAAAACCATCCGAATTTGATGGAACTCGCAACAATTTCGAAACATGGCTGGAAGAAATCGTCCTCTACATTCTAGTGAACCCAGAATGGAGTGACAACAAGAAGATTCTCTTCACTCTCTCCTACATGAGAGGAGGAACCGCGACCGATTGGAAACGAACATTCATGAACGACGGTCGACGAGGAGATCAAATCAAACTAGGAACTTGGTTGAACTTTCAAAAGAAACTCAGTGACTTGTTCCTTGAAAAAGAACGAGCCGATGTTGCTTTCCAACAACTCAAGAACCTCAAAATGAAATGGAAAGATTCTGGAGAAGATTTCGTCAACACATTTAAAAACAAACTTGCCAAAACCAACTACCAACCCGACTTAACCATCCATGACAAACCAGCAAACAGGATCATCACCGACATCTTCAGAAGCACCCTTGACGATGCTCTTCTCAAGAAGATCTGGAATCGAGCCACCAAGCCAAGTCACCTCAAAGCTTGGTACGATTCCGTCATCAAAGTATCCAATGATCAAAGGATGCTTCAACTTATGAAGAAAGGAATTCGATCATTCGCAAACACACCCACCAAAACCAATGAAGACTACAGAGTACCAATGGACATCAACTCATTCAACACGAAGAAACCCTTCGTCCGACTTCCAAAAATGACAGACGCAATCCGGGAAGAATGCATCCGAAAAGGACTGTGCTTCTTTTGCCACAAGGCAGGACACGCCCTAAACACATGCCCTTCCAAACCAAAAGACAGGAACAAACCCCGAACCATGTGGAAACCTCGAAATGAAACTAGTTCTTCCTCCAGAACCACCAATAAGAAATACACCGGAACTGCTGCTTTCAAATCAGTCCAACAAATTCTTAGCAACATGGACCCGGAAGAACGTGAGAAATTCGAAGACAAACTCAAGAAGAATGAGGGTTTTGCCTAAGGAGGTCTATACCAACTGTAGCACCTCCTAAGATAGTACGGTCTGTCCTATATGCCAATCCATCCAATATGACTTTGATTTTCCCCACAACACTGTCATTCACCAGAAAGAACGGACCCGAAAACGTTGGAACAACCACTCTTGTCGATTGTGGAGCAGACGATCAATTCATTGATCAGAACTACACACGAAAGATAAAAATTCCCCTCACTTGACTCACTATTCCAATCCCTGCCAGAAACGTTGATGGTACCTTAAACAAAAATGGCACCATCCGATTCTACGCGGATGCATTATTCACAGATGATGTTTTAAAGAACGATTCTACGTCACTGGTCTCGGACAAGAGAAGGTCATTCTTGGAGCACCTTGGCTTTGAAAGACAAATCCTTCAATCGATTGGAAAAACGGAACACTCGCTTGGAGAGCAAACAAATTTTCAAAGACTACGCAAATTCTTCTTAAATACCTTCAAACCAAGAAGACGAAGAAACAGACAAACCCTACACAAGAAGACATCGATTTGGCCCTCTTACGCGATTTTCAAGGAAAAGATAGCCCTCACCTCCAAACAATTTGGATCCGGGCTAAATCAACTATCGCACAAGAACTCGCAACTGCTGAGGACACTTTGACCCTTACCTTGGAACAACGAATACCGGAATAATACCACGACTATATGGACATTTTTGACAAAAAGAAAGCGACCAATTCCCTGACTCAAAACCTTGGGACCACAAGATCAAGTTGAAAGATGGCTTCATTCCTAAATCATTCAAGACTTACAATCTTACTTTGGATGAACAAAAGGAATTGGAGAAGTTTATCCAGGAAAACCTCGTCAAAATGTACATTTGACCCTCACAATCGCCAAACGCTGCCCTTTTTTTCTTTGTCAAAAAGAAACCAATTGTTGAAGATGGAAAAGTAAAGACTCCTCTTCAACCCTGTCAAGACTATCGTTATCTCAACGAATGGACAATCAAAAACGCCTATCCACTCCCACTCATTACTGAACTCCTTGATAAGCTGAAAGGAGCAAAGTATTTCACTAAACTGGACGTACGATGGGGCTATAACAACATTCGGATTAAAGACAGCGGTCAATGGAAGGTGGCATTCAAAACCAATTTGGGATTATTTGAACCAACAGTTATGTTTTTCGGCATGTGCAATTCTCCGGCAACGTTTCAAGCAATGATGGACCATATCTTCGACAAACTCAAGACAGAAGGACGCTGCATCATCATCTACATGGACGACATTCTCATCTTCACTAAGACCAAGGAAAAGATGGTTGAATATACACGAAAGACCCTCCAAGTGCTCAAGGATAACAACCTGTACCTGAAACCAGAAAAATGCCAATTTTGTCAAACTCACATTGAATACCTTGGCATGATCATTGAAGAAGGACAAATTTCCATGGATCCCAAAAAGATCGCTGGAATCCAAGACTGGCCTGCCCTGAAAACCGTGAAACAAGTACGATCTTTCCTAGGATTCGGAAATTTCTATCGAAGATTTATCCGCGGATATTCGGAACTGGCGAAATCAATGAACAAACTCTTGCAAAAAGGAGTGTCATTTGAATGGACACCTCAACGACAGATGGCTTTTGACATGCTGAAAAAACAATTCACCAAACAACCAGTCTTGATCATGCCCGATTTGGAAAAACCTTTCCAAGTCGAATGCGACGCTTCGAAATACGCCACCAGAGCTGTTCTTACCCAATGCAATGCCAATGGAGCTTGCCACCCAGTCTCTTTCATATTGAAGACTCTCACACCCACCGAACGCAACTACGAGATCTATGATTGAAAACTTTTGGCTCTCATTCGAGCTTTTACGGAATGGCAACACTACCTAATGGGAGCCCAACATCCTATTGAAGTATTATCGGATCACAAAAACCTCTCCTACTTTCGAGAAACACGAAAATTGAATCGACAACAGGCAAGGTGGTACACATTCCTCACCGAATTCAACTATTGATTCAACTACACCCCTGGAAGCAAAATGGTTCAATCTGACGCACTCTCTTGATGACCGGATCATCTCCCGGAACAGTGATCACGATAATGAAGACATGATACTCCTTTTGGAAGAACAATTCCCAAAAGAAGTCAAACTGAACCTAATGAATGTCAACCTACTGGCACGAATTCTGGATCAACTGGAAGAAAACTTCGACGTCAGAATGGCAGACAAAATACAAGATCTTTTGAAAGACAAAGATATTCCAACCGAACTACGAAAAGACTTGGCAGACTGGCACACAGAGTCCAAAGACGGCAAAACGGCATTATTCTTTCGTGGGAAAATGTACATTCCCCAGAATCAAGAACTCCAACAACAAATTATACATGATCACCACGACCCGATCCTTGCCGGACACCCAGAAGAACTTGAAACCTTCTACAAAGTCAGTCAGAATTACTGGTTCCCCGGCATAAGAGGAGCCGTATGAGACTATGTCAAAGGATGCACCACATGTCAACAGTTCAAAATCAATCACCGACCACTGAAACCAACCCTCATTCCAAACAAATCGACAAGATCACATTGACCATTTGCATTCGTCACTATGGACCTCATGTCAGGACTTCCACCTGTTGAAGAAAACAGCACAATCTACGATTCTATTTTGATCCAGGTGGATCAAGGCCTTACAAAGGGGGTAATTTTCACCCCATGTAACAAGGAAGTTGACGTGGAAACCACAGCGAAAATGATCATTGACTCAACCTTCAAGTGATTCGGAATTCCTGAAAGAATCATATCTGATCAAGGACCCAACTTTGCAGCAAAGTCACATCGAGAGGTCCTAAAAAGACTAGGGATTGATTCTCGACTCTCCACTGCCCACCATCCTCAAACCGATGGAAATTCGGAATGAGAACTCCAAGAAGTCCAGACATATCTAGGGATTTATTGTGTCAACCACCCTGAAACTTGGAAGGACCATCTCCCCATGCTTGAATTCACCTACAACAATCGACGACATGCGGACAATCAGAAGACACCATTTGAATTGATCATGGGACTCCAACCACAAGGAATTCCAGAAGCTTTTGAACAAACGAACATTCCATCAGTTGAAGAAAGAATGACAGATCTTACCCTATCTCAAAAAGAAGCAATCACCGCACACTAACTAGCCAGAAATAGGATGATCAGCAGATCACAAAATGACGTCAAGCCTTTCAAACTTGGTGATAAAGTATGGCTAGAAGTGAAGAACCTTAACCGACGATATCTTTCCAACAAGATAAGGCCAAAACGGGAAGGACCCTTCAAGATAACGGAAGTCATAGGACCAGTTTCTTATCACCTTGCCCTACCAACTCAATGGAAGATTCATGACGTCTTCCACACCATATGGCTATCTCCATATATGGAAACCGACATGCACAGCCCCTCCCACTCCACTCCACCACCTGACCTTATCGATGGACAGGAAGAATATGAAGTGGAGTCAATTATTAATCACAAAAAGCAAGGAAGAGGTCATCTGTTCCTCGTCCAATGGAAAGGATACCCGCTATCCGAAGCATCATGGGAACCCCCTCGTCACTTGATCAACACCACTCGAATTTTGGAAGATTACAAGAAGCTACATCAACTATAAAAGACAAGAACAAATCGACACCAGAGCTTCAATCTACCCAGATTAAACATCCATCACAACTCGCTTAACAATGTCTCAAACCAACGACCTTGCCTATTCTGACGTACCTATCGGTCCTATCCCCACTCGACCTGGCCAATACGCCTTGGAATATCCAACCAAGCCCGAAGAAGAACTTGAACAAGTTCAAAATGCAAAATACGCCGCTTACGAACACCCTCTTTATTTCCCTCATCGATACAAACACCCTCCCCAAAGAGAACACACCATTTGAAAGGAATTTGATGGAACGTACTGCACCGCAAGCACCAAAGAAGAAGAAGACATAGCAGAATGGTACTATCGTACCATCGGCTCAGACCAATTCTTCTCAATTCCTACCGACCGATTCGACCCTATGAATGGAGACCAAGACCATTCTGGCGACATTAAGGCCGACACTTACCTCTCTTTCCAACAATTTGTATATCAATGTGAACAACTTTTCGGAAGTATTCAGGACGCCAAGAAACTTCTCCACGACTTGCAACAACAATTCTCCAACTTGGATTCATTTGGACGAACTCTTCAAGAGTCTTGGGGCTTACTCCTGATGAAATGTGACAAGAAACATTGAGAGATGAAGAACAAGAAGGAAGAACAGGAATCAGTAAAGTCAGACAATTCCATCGTTGAAATAACTCCTACCTCAATCAAGAAACCGCTACCCCAGAATGCGACATCCTCTCCCGGACAACCGGGAACATTGAAGATCAATCAACCTCGAAACCATTCATCCCAGAATCAACAGATTTTCGAACAGGAACCAATTCCCCAACCCTGACAACCGACCCCCGAACAGCAAAAAAGGGAAAAGAAGTCATTCGAGGACCAACCCGAACCTCTCATATCTCCACGACACGTTTTTCTCCAATGGTCAAAGGGAGAACTCAGCTGACTCCCAAAAGACCCCGCAAAACTGTTTTACTATTGGGCGGACTTGCCGATCCAACTTCCACTATCTGAATTGAAGGACATCAATGCGATAACCGGTTGAACGCTACTCCAAGACCTTCTACTGTTCAGACACAATCGGACGAACGTATTCCCAATTTTGGAACAACCTGAACCTCTCGACCACCGCCAACTCGAAACAGCAAGAAACTCTGTTTTACTTGCCGCTCTGACAAACATCTCAAGGCCCTCTGTCCCCACACATACGAATGTCAAACCTGTGGAGAAGAAGCACCTCAACATCTCCCAGACGATGACGAATGCAAACTCAACCGACTATACCCCAACCGCCTTAAGGGCTTACGTGCTCAGTATCACAACGACGACAAAAACGACTGGGGATCCCACACTTATGACTGGGACGAATACGGAAACTACGACAACCATCGAGACTGAATCCAGGAGGCTTCAGATCAAGAATGGGGGTAATGTTACACCATTTCCAATGGTGGAACATGACAATGGATACGTATTAACCACAGATGAGTGTCTCGAGATACAGACGGACTATTTTCGGAGAATGGGACTGTTTGATTATGAGTCGATAGATACCCCTGACTGTCAATCCGGATCTTGGGGGTATTTTTAGGAAGATAACGAACATGAGGACATGACGTAGTAGTTTTTAGTAAAGATAAACGGAAGGAACTTATCAATAACATCAATAAGAGATAAGGATTATATATATATACTTACCGAAATAGGTAGTTGTACTTTAGTTTTGATCTCGTTTCTCTTTTGTCACTCGATAGTTAACGAATAAGACTTTTGTTAGTCTTCTTGTCAACAGATCGTCTTACTCGAACACTTCAGGAAACTCAATCGTCTTGACGTTAGTTCGTCTTGACTCTCTCAACCTACTCGTTCATCTCAATGATCTATCGTCTTGACTCTACCTCGAACTATCAACGAACGACTAAGGCGTACTACTCGCCTTGCATTGTAACAGACCTCATTTGCATGACTTGCAAGTTTGTACTATGAGACTCACCTGCCAAATATGGGTGTGGAAACTTGAAATTGTGCACAGCATTAGATCAAAGGCTTATCTAGTACATATATTATTTCTGATATTTTACATAATTTCCTTCCCATGCTGTAAAGCATTTATCTTAAAAGTGCAAAACATGTGAATGGTTTTGTTGGCCACTGTACCTAGTGTATACCTAGCATATACCATACATCAGGTATACACTAGGTATATGCTAACTAGGTATATGCTAGGTATACAGCAGGTATACATTGGATATACATATACCTAGCATATACCTGGTGTATACCTGGCATATATGGTACATCAGGTATACACTGGGTATATGTATACCTAGTGTATACCTGATGTACTGTATACGCCAGGTATACATGGGGTATATGCTAGGTATACACCAGGTACACGCTGGGTATGCATGGGGGGTGCACCAGGTATACGCTGAGTATATGTATACCTGGTGTACACCTGTGGGCCAGGGTAAAGTACTTGGCCTTCCACATGGTGCAGGGATCGTCCTTGATGCCAGAAACATGGATCTTTTGGTCAGACTCCAGCATGAGCCAAAGCCAGCCTGCAGCCTTGTCTGCCCTGGTCTCCCAGATGTCCAGAGCAGCCTTGTATTCACCCTGTGACATGTAGGGCAATGCAGGAGCTTGTACTGAGCTGGTGGACAAAGTTTCAGCCAATTCTAGCATGGTTTGGCTGCCTCTTGAAGTACTTGATGACTTGGGAGGTACAGGACAAGGTGAGGAGCCTGAGACCAGCCTCCAGAGGCCTTGGGAGCAAAACCAGGCTTCCATGTCACCAGCCCAGCTGATATACTTGGTGTGTGTTCTCAGCATCTTAAACTTTGACTCTATGGCCTTTTCCTTTTATCAATTCTCTTCATATTTGGTATCACCAGGACTGCCTTGTTTCCTTCTTTCCATTGCTATACAGGGGACGTTTCTATTCCCAATACTCATTGAGTTATTCACCATTTGATACATTTACATTATATAGTCTCCATTTGGACACTTGGACTGTTGCCATCAGTTTCTGCCTTGTATATACTGATGTATTTTGCTCTGGAGTCCCTTAGTTCATTCCCTGACTATAGGACTCCAGTCTTGCTTGTAGAGCATCAGTCTACTACCAGCTGCCTGATTTCAACAGGTTATGAGCCCTGGGCTGCTCTAACAACAAGCAACACACCAAGTCACTGTCAAACTCGGTCTGCTGACACCTGGGTCTTGGAGGCAATGGTGATATCATCAATATAGACAGGGATGATGATTTTGGCATTGTTTCAAGTGTAGATGTAGAGGAAATGGTTTGATTGAAGTCTTTTGAAGCCTAGGTTCACCAGGATGTTGTTGAGCTTCTTGTTCTACTGTCTTGCTGCTTGCTTGAGACCATAGAGCAATTTTCGAAGCTTGCACACCTTCTGAGTTCCCCCTTGATGAAATCCTTCAGGTTGCACCATGTAGATGTCCTCCTCCAAGTCTCCATATGTGAAGGCAGAGGAGATATCCAGAGCTCAAAGATGGAGGCCTTCAACTGCTGCTAGGGCCAGGATGAGTCTGAGGGATGCCTTCTTAGACCCTGAGCAAGAAGATGAATTTGTTGCACAGGTCACTGCGGAATTGGGCAAACTCCACAAGGAGGCACTGATCCGAACACCCAATGACATAGAGGAGAGAGCCAAGGCCATCTCCACCCTGCTCTTGGCATCATGGAACACCCACACAGCTGAGAAGAACATCACATCTCACTCTAGGCCCTGGTGGAATTCCACCTGTGCTGAGAGTCTCAAAACAGTCCGTTCCATGGGATTCCCTGAGGATTGGGCTCACTTCAGGCAGACTGTCAAGGCCACAAAGCACACCTTCTTTGATACTTGTATTGTGGAGGTAGCAGTCATGAGCAAGCACTTGTGGGACCTGATGGAATGGGTCAAACAGTGCAAACTCCCTCCATGTGAGGCTATCCAATACCAAGGACAGCCTTGCCATCATCTTGCTGACCTGTGGGCCGGCCTTCACAAAACATACAACTTGGCAGCCAACAGGCCTGTCGACTTGGAGGTTCTAGACCCATTAACACAGCTCCCAGCTCAGGAATGGCCTCCCTTCTCTGAGAAGGAACTCCATGATGCCCTACAGGCATGCTTGGGATTATCTGCCCCAGGTCCAGACCACTTGACGTAGACGCACCTAAAGCAAGTGGTCGAGGGGCCAGGATGCCTTGAAATAATCCTTTCGCTGTCCAACACCTGTGTCACCACAGGGCACTGGCTGCAGTACTTCAAGGAGTCTGTCTTGGTTATCATTCTGAGCCCTCCTACTCCACCCCAAAGTTGTTCTGGCCTATTTGTGCTGCTGAACACGATGGGAAAACTAGTGGAGAAGATGATTGCAAATTGTCTTCAATATGACATGATCAGATATGACCTTGTCTTGCCCAACCAGTTCGGCAGAGTGTGGCAGTGCTCCACCAAAGATGCTGACATCTACCTGACCCACCTGGGTTGCACTGGGTGGGCCAGAGGGGAAAAGACAAGTGTGGTGGCCTTTGACATTGCACAATTCTTTCCCTCAATACATCATGATATGCTTCTGGCTATCCTACACCTCCAGGGGTTTTTGCCATTACTGGTGAAACTCTCTACACTTTACACTGGCCCACCACTCTCCGCAGAGTCTCCACAGAGTCTCCATAAAGTCTTCAGACTGTCTGAAGACTCTTCACAAAGTCTTCACAGAGTCCTCGGAGACTCTCCACAAAGTCCTCAAAGACTCTTCACAAAGTCTTCAAAGACTCTTCAAAGACTCTTCGGAGACTCTTCAGAGACTCTTCGGAGACTCTTCAGAGACTCTTCGGAGACTCTTCAGAGACTCTTCAGAGACTCTTCAAAGACTTTGTTGAGTAGTGGAAAACTCCCTCTTGCTGCTCCTCTTCAGGCTTGTCATGGGACTTCTGATTGCACTGTGCAACTCTTCTCCAGTCATTCTGATCTCCAGGTTGCTACAAGGCCTGCTATACTCTATGTACACCTATGGTCCCTCTGCCACTTTCTCCAAACCTCCTGATGCTCCAGACAGGCTTTCATCCTTTCTACACATACTCCATCATTGTCCATAACATGACATGTTTCCCCACTCTGCCTTATGA
>ML210432.1:0-13379 GCA_004369085.1 Coprinopsis marcescibilis | reverse complement strand
TTCCCTATTGTTCTATGGAGAACAACGAACCTCCTTGTACTATTCTCATTGTACTGTTACTTATTGTTCTCTTATCTCCACTCATCTCTATTGTTCTCTATTGTTCTCTTATCTCCACTTGTCTCTATCAAACTCTCCCCACTTACAGTTAGGAATATAACCTCTATCTCTTGATATCTCCACATTCGTGAATGCATCGTCTCGTCTCATCTTTGACATTTGTTGTCGCTGTGGCATGGGCTGTCATCGTCATGGAAGGTCTAAGGGTCCAAGGTAAGCACTGTGTCATCGCATGCAACACCCTCGAGTACTCACCTCACATCTCTACCAACTCCTGCAGGTGCCCAAGCCTCCCACATTGGCTGCCGTTTCGATCCCTTGCCTTCTTACACGTTGCGCTCTCTGGCTGTAAGTTCCCGCCACTGCAGGCCGTTCCTGGCAGCCGCTGACCTTGCTCTAGAGATTCCGGTGTTCTTGAGCGGAGATGCGTCGTCGTCAACTGATGCCCTGGGTTGCATTGAGGATGTGGGATAAGGTCGGAAGGTGAGAACAGACAAGGTAAGCATGGATTTCAACAAAATGTATGTAGATACTTGACTCACCTTTTCATAGCTTCCCTGGTCATTGTTTCCTGGACACTGTGCACATACCTGAGGCTGTCCGGTCTCGTCAACGAAGAGCACGAATCGAGTTTGGAGTCCAGCTTGCCTCTCCTTCGTCTCCTGGACCTCTGAGCATAAGTGTTCTCCACCATCCACTTCTAGGCATTTCTTGAGCGTGAATGTGTCGTCATTGTCTTGCGTGTCCTCAACGGTGCAGAGGACCATACAGAGTTGTATACGTCGTAGGGTCCCGATAGGAAGGTGGTTGGCACATATTGAGCGTGGGTGAGGCTGGAAGCGGAGCTACATGCTCGAGGAGAGAAGGTGAGCACAGATTCGACACATTTCCACTGATATCTGACCCACCTGCCATGTAGGAGGACTCCTGCGCACACCTTGAGGTTGCTGGGGCTGCTATGCTTCGCCGACGACGTCAACGATGAGCTTGACATCTCTCGAATGCAACACCCAGACCTCCGCATCGTTGACGGTCACTCTGATTCGTGTAAACAAGGTCTGACGTCATGTGGGTTGGCGCGGCGAGTGTTGGACGACGAATGGACACAAGGACGGTATTCGAGCAATAACATATGTTCATCCCTCAAACACTCAGAATTCACTTACACGTCTCACATCCTTCTGTTAGTTGCAGAACTGTTGCCATTCTTGCATCTTCGGAGCTTTTGAAGGCACAGGGCCCGGGAACTAGTGTCTAGTTTATTAGGAAAAATCTGCCAAGGTATTCCGTTCTTCCTCGTCTCTTCTTCTTACCAGTGTGGCTCACCTTTTTGTAGACCCTCGCACCCTCAATCACAAACAGTAACGCAAAAATGTTGGTATCGTACGCGAGCCCTGTGAGCTTGCATGGTGAAGTGCCAATGTTGTGCAAGATGGCTGACGTCCATTGGCATTAGGTGAAGATGTGCTTGTCATCTAGCACGATGGCGAAGGAGGGATGAAGTGAGTAATGTTTGGTTTCTTTCTTTGAACTGTCCCTGAACTCACCTTGTTCACAGACATCTTTGCTCTGGCGTTCAAAACTCACACTCAGCCCTCTTCCTTACTCCAGCGCCATCTTGTGGTCGCGCTAGGAAGAAGGTGAGCTTTCGATTACAGGTTCATTAACGAAGTATTGCTAACAAAGTATTCACTCACAAGGCTTTCTGTAGCCTCCTTGATATAGTCCACAAACGACCTGCCACCGCCTTCTCGATTATCACTGCTGTCGTCAACAACTCAACCGAGAGCAGTCATCACCTATGTTGTGGGTTTGTGGTATACGCAGGTGAGCTCGCATTATGGAGGTGCAGTCACTGTATATGATGACTGAGGTTGTGCACAGGTGTTGGGTGTTGTTTGCGATGTCATGCTCAACTCCCAGCAAAAAGGGGTCGCTAGCTGTCATTATGCAGCTGAGCATGAGCAGCAAGGAAGAGCGCACTCCTGCACAAGCTGTGGTGACAAGCTCGTGCGTTGCCTGTATTGGCACTGGGCATCTGCGGTTCTCTGCCCGATTCATCCTTATTGTCACTAGTGATCACCAGGGGTCAACCCGGGGTTGAGAAACGGGGAGCCGCACCCCACCCGCGCATTAACCCCACCCGTTACCCGCGGGTTTACCCGTCAAAACGAGCCCAAAATGATCCAAATCGGACAAGAAATGGGCGAGATATGTTGGATTTGCATTGCACTACTCATTTCCATTCTATCTTACCCAAATCTCATCTGTTTTGGATGATCTTTGGCTTGTTTTCATTGGTGCAGGTTGGAGAATGCCAACCCGGACCCCACCCGCCCGGGTTCCAACCCCTACCCGCAGCGGGTTTCCCAACCCCTGGTGAACACTAATTGTCACCTGTACTAGTCAAGGTGAGTAAACCTCGAGCTTGGAAGTCCATGGTCGCGTCGCTTACTCGTTTTCAGGCGTACACAGAGGCTGCAACCTCACTTGAAGTTTGATGGGGCTGTGGCTGCACAGCCTCAATTTGTGATCAGCTACCAGTGATACGGTTGACGAGAACTTCATGGATGAAATTTCCCATGCAAGCGAAATCCGGAGATTGCCGGCAGTTGTCCCACACCGTTTATGGTACTATCCCCCTATCTCTCCTGCGTTGTCTTCTGCATAAACAGTTTTTAGTGCCTAAGAGCCATAATACAGAGCTCAAAACACCCGCTCACTACTTACACAGGAACCTCTGTTTATTGGCTATGGCTATGTATATCACCTGAGATCACCATATTCATTGATTCTAGATTCTTCATTGTTTCCTATCCTCAAATTGCAAATGCCTTGCCAACTCTTGAAAATTGGAGAGTAGTACGTACTCAGCTCTATGTGGAGAGGTACCTTGCTGACTCACATGAATCTGCCTGCCAGTTATAAAAACTTTTCACATTTCCGACAAGTCCAACTGTCAACTGAAATGCATCGGAAATCCAAATTCTCTACCTTTCAACGTTGCTGAGGGTCCCTGCATACTGGCTCACTACTCAGGCCTCCCTAAATGAATGTAGAAGGAGACTCTTGGCATACCTCTATGAGTACATGGCCTTCGAAGGGTTTTATACTCTTTTCACAAGTGTAGCCCTTAAGCCTGTTGTGTGTTTGCAAGCTCAATGTCACTTGAAGCTGTGAATTGCGAGTTGTGCAACATAATGGTTATGGATACATCCATTATCTGCTGCCCTTTCTCAGTATAGAGTATCTAGAACTCTATCTTCACCTAGTATGTTAAGCACAGTGGGCAAATACCTGGAGAGATGGTGGATACTGCAGTATTTGATCAGTGAGTTGCAGTGAAATATGCAAGCATTTTCGTGCATCCCAGACTCTCAGGTACTCCAAATTTTACTTTTTACACTAGATAATGCAAGACTTCTATTAAATCTCTCATACTATGCCACATGCTGGCTAAACCCATATACTCAAGTAATGTGGTTTACTCTGAAATGTTTATTAGTATGTTTTGTTGGTTTTTCGGCAAGTTTTGGAATTTACGCACAAGTAAGGTAAGTAAAGGGGATTCAATAGCTTCTTTATACCTTTCCAAGCCCATAGATAGGATATATACAATAAGCAGGCCTCCCTCTGTCTCTTTAAGTAGATAATTAGTCGTAGATAATGTCTGGAAGGGAGCCGGCAAGTGCCGGATCCCATCAGGTCCAGTGCTCACGTGTGAATTTCATCCACGATGTTCTCGTCAACCGTACCAGTGGTAGCTGATCTCCAACAAGGGTAGGCTGGACTTCAAAAAATAAACCTAGGGTCGGAAAATCTGAAATCGACCTCTCCGGCTTGACCAACCACCCACGTAAGCGCCAAGCCTTACCAAATCGGGTAATTTCGATCAATTTTGGTTGCCGGCGCTGTGTGTGACCACCTCCGGGTGGTTGCGAGTTCAATCCCATGCCTTGCAAAACATTTCCAGCGAGTCCCGGATGGCTCCCAATTGTGAATTACCTTGCGCAGAAGCTTAAAATTATTTTTAAACAACTCATTGGTGTTAGTAACTCACACCCAGCAGCAAAGATTTTCCAAAATCCCCTCACAACCCCAGATTTAGGGTCTCGAGAGGGGGTTCCAACTTTTTTTTTTCAGGCCTGCCGGCCTGACCAACCACCCACCAGGGGGTCGGTTATTTTAAGTCCGGCCTACCCTTGATCTCCAACATCTTCACTGGCTCAGCCTCGTAAATCAGTCGGTCCTATGCCTTTAACATGAGATGTGGTGATTGGTAGGAAGTGGTTGAGGACAAGCTGTGATGCTCAAGGATCAAACCTTGATCCCATTGTGCCCAACTCGTAACCCATATCTGATTCCTTGTGCATACCTCTTGTACCTTTCAGTCAATATACCTCCCAACCCTCAGCCTTCAGGGTGCCAAATGGTTCAAAATCATTTACTGTTTAGATGAATATCATTCTATTCATTCCTGTTACTAACGCGTCCCCAAGCCCTTCATCAGCAAAAGGCCTCGCGCGTGAAGGGTGTGAGCACCGTGATGAGGGCGCCAACTGTGGGATCTACCGACAGCACCGTGCCCTTCCAATGATCTCCCGTCCTTGTCACACGACGTAACGCGACAAGAAAGTAAGTCGACCCATTAGGTTCGCGAAATGTGGCTTACCTTCAAGTTGTAGATGCCCTCACCCTTGACGATGACGACCAACTCGACGACGCAGCCCAGCGGGAGCAGGGGGGCCCCATGAGCTCTCAGGAAGAGGTGGCTCGTTGTTGGGTATGACGAGCGACTCGCACAGCTGCTTGATGCCAAGGGAAACGACATGCTCGTCTTTGCGCACGCTGGGAAAGGGGATTGTTCAAGAAGACTGGTAGAAGGTGAGTAAGCTTCGTTTTCCTTGGTTGAATGTATCACTACCCACAACTGACTTTTCTTCACAGGCATCTTCCCTCAAGTCGCATCCAGCACCCATATCGTGCCTATCGTGCCTTGTCGTTGCCATCCCTCATCCCCTCTTCGTCGTCGGTGTCGCATAGATGTGGTCAAGACCATGCAGTTTGTCGTTGCTTCGAAACTTCAATGCGGAAGGCATGTTCGTCGTCGTGCTCAACGGTGAGAGGTATGTGCGACTGAGAAGCGAAGTGAGTATCGTTTTTCGTTCCATTTCGTTGGACGTCGCATATGACTTACCAGCTCCACCTGGCTTCCACTGCCCATCGTTGACCCTCGTTTCCACCACCCATCATCCTTCATCGTCGTACACGGTGTGTAGGTCTTCAAGGTCGCTGGTGGGAACAGCACTACTCAAAGAGAGGTGAGCTATCGTTTATTCGCTCGTTAACGAAAGTTTGACTCATGAATGCACTCCATAGCTCGCACTCGCCGCCATCATCTCGCCGTCGTCGTGATGGACTACAAGAGTGAGGCCATGCTCCGTTTTGCAGGTAAGCAATGTTCGGCTGAGGCGTTTTCTTTTCGTCACTCACGTCTTTTCATTCGTGTAGGCTCTCCACATTTGCGAATGCGTCGTCTCATCTCGTCTTTGACATGTTGTCACTGTGGCATGGGCTGTCATCGTTGAGGGCAGTGTCGGAGGGTTGTTGAAGCCGTCTTGACCTTCATCGGAAGTCGTCGCATTCGCTGTGTGTGTCGGCGGTGGGATTCCATTGTTTCACTGTGGAAATGCTCACTCCAGACTGAATGATGTATGGTGAGATATATCGAATAGTTCAATTACGGCTATTCTACAGTGATGGTTGGACTAGATAACCCAGGATGAAAGGATAGCATCGATTGTATGAGTATGGCCCAGAGTGTCAGCGCTAGTTGGAGCTGCAATCAATCTGTGAAGCCTATAGACACACTGAGATAAGCAGTCCCACAGGCCCTGGTCCGACATCTGCAATTGCCGAACGCTAACCAGGATAACATCGTAGCGCTGACTATCTCTCGCAAGACTGTCAACAGTGGTTTGCTGTGACTCCTGTACGCATCTGATCTATGGTTATGGTTAGCACCGCTCCAGAAGACGAAAACATGGCCTAAGCATACTATATGTAGAGCTCTAGCGACATGCACTGCAAGTACGCCGAACACTGGGATCTCCTCATCGACCATACACCTCCTTGATCCAAATACAACAGTACCAATGACAACGTAGATTTCAGGAATATCTCTCCAGCACAGCAACATCTTTGCAGACATGATTAAGACAGGGATTAACACAGAACTGCCTGAGGAGGTAAGAGTAACGCACCTGCTTCGTATCTGCTGCATTCACCTGGGTGAAGGGCTTTCCCTTGAGGTGAGCGGCGTCCAATAATGAATGAGTATCGCCTTTTTAATGGGGTGCAAGGTGAGAGGGCATCATGTAGGCATTATGACGCCCACAGTATAGGCCGCCTAGATCCGGTATGTAGTCCAGTTCTAATATCTTGAGGACCGCACAGCGAGAGCGCTGAGCTGAGGCAACTGCAGCTATGCGATTTTCTGAAGTAGAATGTGTCGGACTGCATTTCGCAGCGGGCTAGAAACGGAGCTGAGGGAGGAAAGGAGCCGTGCTGCCGCTGTTGAGTGATATGGGAGAGTGCAAAAGAGTCAGGACACGATTTGAACTCGTGTTTAGGGTTTCAAATACGCCCACAACATCAGTGATGTCTGATCTCATCTCACTTGGAGCACACATTCTTGGATTTTTCGAGATATACATTTGTCCAAAAGTGCGATGGAGTTTGATTAATCATTGCACTGTATAACAGGGATTTTCGATTTGAATCTGGGAATGGTTAGTTCAACGTTTAATCAGAGGATGGCAAGGGTTCCCCTGCATGCTGTGCTAGGAGGGCGATTAAACGGTCACGTATCTCGCCATCTCATCCTCACTGTGAACCTGTTTAAACATGCTGGGCATCTGGGGTGCGTTTAAGCAGGAGTGAGGGCGATAAGCAATGAATCCATGTTCAATCAATTAAAACATGGTGGGAGTATGGACAAAAGCTCGAGAACGATGATTGAAATGGTGAGGGAAAAGGAACAGTGACGATTACTTGCTGTTTAAACGAGGTCATACAAAGTGATTAAGTGAAGTAGCAAGTTCAAATACTAACAGGAGGAACTCAGTACCTGTCGAGCTCACGGACTCATGCGCACGCCCTGGTGAATAGCGTTGCTTTCAGACAATTCAGACGGAGCGATCGCAATGGCGCTCAGCTCATCTCACTCGTCACAGCTACATAGTTGTGATGCTTCAATTATCAGCAACCACCAATGAAGGCTATGACCTTCTCTATGGCGTCCTGGGGATTTGTAGGTATGTTCGTACGTGAAATCCCATACCCAGTAATATACTCTTTCAACTGAGCCGGGGGAATCGCTTCAATAACAGCGCGCATCTTGAGATGAGGAAGATTCTGCAGGACTATGAATGGTGCTTCATCCTGAGATGTCGTTGAAACGCACCCTGTCGTCGACTGGATCCCGACCACTGTTGAATTGCACAACCTTCCATGGGTGGCGATCCGAACCCATCCTCATGTGCCGGTTCAAGGACTGATGTAGAGCGTTCAGGCCAGACGTATGTAACCTGTGTAGATGGTAAGAATACTCATGATTGCGGATTCTGGCGAAGTTCCGTCTGAACGGTCTTGACTATGCTTTGGAGATCAGCTACATCTTTATTGACAGCCTGCATCTCAACTTGATGACCGTTCATGTCGCCCTTTAGGTCCTTCAGCTCGCCAAGGATATTCTTCCGCATCTCCTGAGCACACAGAGGCACCTCCACTGCTATATCGGGACGTAAGTGTTGTCGCAAGGCATGGATTACAAGATGCCACTGACGTTCCTCACCTGCTTCCACGCGTGCCTCAACGAGAGCCTTCTCAGACTGTAGTCGAGCGTTCCATGGCTCCTGATACATGGTGGGAGAGCTGTCATCTAGGATCCGTGAGCAGAATCAGCACAAATGGACTGAATACGTGTGGGATGCACGCACGGAGCACATGTGTGAGTTTGGAGTTCTCGATCAACGTGGCCTTAATAAAGGCGTCGCGCTTGGTGGTTACTGTTGTGTCTGGCATCGTACGGTATGTTGAATAGTGATGGTACTGGTGGGCGTAAGAGGGAAAGCTAGGTTCAACAGCTCCTTATCTTGCTGACACGTCATTGATTGGCATGCGACACTTTGAGGGCCATGTAGGCGGCGCCAATTGAAATGTCAAGGAGGGGCAGTGGCTCTGAGCTTCTGACGGCACCTTCAGACGAGAGCACTTAGTGGGCGGCGGTGGTGCCAGTCTGTGTGTTCCAGAAGCCTTCAACATGTGTCGGTGACTGGGCACGCGTTTGGTGTTGCTGTTCTGGTCCCAACCGTTGCTCGTTAGTTTGCCCCCTCCTACCTCCCTTCTCTGTTTTATTAGCATTCTGACCTATCATCCCACTTCCCATAGCATGGGCGGTGCGATGCCGACCAAGAGAGGGCATATATGAGGCTCCGGGTGCGTACCTGTGTTGTAATGTGGTTTATGGAGCGAGCGAGAGCGCTGATCTTTGTTTTCAGTAGATTACAGGCTCCGTCTCAGCCCATGCATTCCCAAGACTTTGAATGAGACTGCGACAACAACAACGTGGATCCGTTCGATGACGGTTTGTATGCAACTGCGTGCGCAGGACCTTTGAAGTAGAAGGCTCTTGTAGTGCCACTGAAGGACCAAAGAGTTCAGAGGAGACCCGCCACTTGCTATCAACCAGACTCCGAATCTGATCTGCCTGCACGGGAGAGAGGAATTGGGGTTCCTCAATGCGACGCCATAGCTAGGTGACAGCGTAGAGAAGAGGGATAATGCTAGTCTGTGACGTCACATGCGAGTGGAGGAGAGGTCGGAGGAGTGGTAGGAGGTGTAGTAGGAGAAGGAGGAGACGATGGGTGGGAGCGGTGGTGCTCGCAGCGGATGCGGAGGCTGAGAGTCAGCGGCATAGGGAAGGTGATTTGGTTTCAAGGAAGGGCGGGATGTTCTAAATTTCCGACGATGGAGATATCGGTGGAACTGTACCACCATCAGACGTCGAGCAGCGGGACGCACCTCCCATCAATGTGGATGACCCGTCTACCGCTCTTCCAAGAATTGACCAATCCCCAGGCGACGAAGGTACTCCGCTGGAAGAATGAGTGAGTTGTCACCTCTGCCCTCCCCCGCCCAGTACTAACACCTCTTCCTTCCAGTTCAAGTTGTCACAATGGAAGATCTCGGCCCCCTTGCTCGCGTACTCCGGTGCTCATTCTTGCTCAAGGACACATCGAAGATGCACTTGGTGTTAGGATATCCCCTATCCTCACCCGCTAGGATGATGGTTGCACACCTCCGTCGAATGTGTCGAAGTCGCACCCCGTTCTGCTGCAGGGAGCCAGAGGATTTGTGGGAGAGTGCACTGGAACGAGCTAACACATCTGCCTTGCCATCATCGTCTCCCATCTGTGCTTTTCCCTTGCCTTTATCCTTCTACCCCGAGAGGTTGCAAATATACTCGCCCTTCCCATTCTCATGTTGAATACTTATTATTGTGCTTATGGGTTGGCAGCGAGTGTTCGACAGCGAACGGACACGAGGCCGGTATGCGAGCTACAACGTATGTTCATCCCTCAAACACTCAGAACTCACTCACGAGTCTCACATCCTTCCGTTAGCTGCAGAACTGTTGCCGTCCTCCAATATTCGAAGCTACTGAAGGCACAGAATGCATTGTTGCTGCGCATGGCCCAGGACTCATGTGTAGTTTTCTAGGAAAATTCTGTTAATATATTCTGTTCTTCCTCTTCTCTTCTTATTGTACATATGGACCCACGGTTTACTGATCTTCCTTACTACCTATTACTTGTTCTCGTCGCTTAAATCTTATTTACTATTTCCTTCTCCTCCTATATATAGGGAGTTTCGGGCTCATTGCATGCTAGGCCACAGAAGGATGTACCTATACTCATGCTGACGTACCCAGTAGTCTAGTCTTACTTACTCACTTACTTATCAGTTAATCCACTTTGTGACCATATTGCTGCCTGACAAACTTTACATGTCTCGTACCCCTGCAGTGGTCTACTTCTAGAGAGACTATGAGGAAGCAACAACAGTTCTGACCTAAATATATGCAGACAGGAAGGAGAGTCCGGGGCATCGTCTGCCACCCTACTATCCGTATGTCAGGATAATGTCATCTTTGAAGCCATGTTCCACCCACTTGAGTCAATGTCCTTGCGGACTTGCATCACACCTCACCCATTAAATGAAAGGCTCCCCCAATCGGGGAAGGCTATTGACTCGTACCCCATTCCAGTCTATCCCAGCAAAGAGGTAATACCTGAGACCAACAAAGATCATGCAATTGGAGTTCGGGAGCCACATCGTTCCTTGAGGCCGGTATGAAACGTAGGAAGCGCAAGAAGGGTAAAAGACGAGGCATGAGGCTCTGGTACCGTCAAGCATTCCTCAGGATAATTCCTTCCCTGCCAGATACCACCTTCATCTGCCAAATCTCTAGCTTGTTAGCCCAACAACGCCCTCCCCCTCGCCCCCTCTGCCGCTCCCTCCCCTGTGTCGGCTACCAGCACCTGATCCCTCGCAGTCGTACGATGCATGATGGCAACAGCCTTTACATCTCCATGTGCCTGCGAAAATGAGTTTGAAATTCATTACCAGACAGCCGCGAGACCGCTTACCTTCGACGGGATCGATGACGACGAGGGTCAAGGTAGGATTTAACTTGAAGGGATGGGAGGGGAGGAGAATACCTAAAGTAAGAGACGAAGATCAGTAGCCAGCACACACAGTACCAGACAAGCTAGTGCACATCGATGCAATGACTATGAAAACGGGTGCACAATAGGCACCCAGTATTCTTAGTATTCACTTGAAGGTGGTGAGGCAGTGATGCTGGGAGAGTCGTGAGGTGGCAGTGGCAACGTGCAGCTCGCAAAGAGACACGAGATTCCTGTCAAGGGGGATGGAGGGAGCGGTTGAGCCTTCTGGAGGAGGAATAGGGCAGGTAAGTGAATGCACGTAATTGGAAACATATGAACGCACCAACAAAACTTGTCCTCAACAACACAGGACCTGAGCCCCACCCATTTTTGGCAAGCTCGTCGAAACATGTGTTAGCGCGGCAGCGCAGGGCAGCTGAATGGCCCTCAACCTTCTTTTCTTCCCCTGGAATCCCCTCTCACAGGGTATGCACAATCGACCTAGTCGTTCTAAAGGTCAGTCGACACTCAACAACTTCATGCTTTATACAAACTCACCTGTTCCCATCCTTTCGATACCCGAGACAGCACTCATACACATGCAAACGGCCATGGTAAGTCTATGCCACCTCTCAACCCTAGTCAAAGTACGCCATGACCCTGTGTCCCTTCCGGGATTCCTAACGCCCTGAAACGTGCACAGTCCCGTAAGCGCAATGACACGCTGCCTCTGGAGATGGAATTGACCTTGAAAGATCGTAGTGAGCTTAACCTCAAGGCATATGGTCAGACAAGGAGCTCAGATCTAAAACAATAGGGTTAGAACACGCAACTATGCTTGAACATAATCCGCTGTCCTCACCCGAACCTCTCTTTCCCTCTCACTCATCTCCCTATCGTTCACCGTCCTCCCTCCACTCACTAACCCAACATTGCAGAGAGAAGACCAGATGCGCCCACGAGGAGAGAGGATGCAGCATCTCCCCTACACATGGGAACACAACCATGACGCTGCCTTGCTGGTCCCCTTCACATCGAGCATGGCGCCAAGTTGGGGAAGACGCCGACGGGGCGACGGCAGCTTGGCGGTGAGGGTCATTGGTCTTCTGTGCAACATGCATCACTCGAGGTGGGCAGAGGGCTGTGGTGAATGTGTTGAACAAGAATGGGTGTCGTCGGCGACAGTGCCTTAGACCCCGGTGTACCGATGTGAGCATAACAACCACCAGTGCCCAGTGCCATGCAGTGAAATATCATACTCACCCATCCCTCTCTCAGACGCATGCCGTACGTCCTCCGCATCCATCTCCACCACATCCTTCTATTGGCCGTCTTGCTACCAAGGAGCTAAGCATGAGGCAGGATAGCGTCGTATGCACTTGTGCGACCTGGGGCCTATGATGAAGAGGCGAAGAGCAACGTGAGTCTGGCGAAACCTTGAATGGTACCAAATGGATACTCACATTAGCGTCAGACGTTACCGCTTCACCCAAACATGACCCACGACGCTGCTCAGCGCGATGAGGGCGGTGAAGAGACGATGAGTCTCCGGGGTTCGAATAGAGGGGGTTCGAGGAGCTGTGCTCAACTCGCGGGTCGACAGGAAGATGCACGAGTAGAATAGAATAAATGTATTTTATTTGGTTCAGGGAAATGAGACTGAGAGAGAATGCGTAGAAGGGAAACGAATACAATTAGAGTGGGAGTGAGGAAAACCAATATGAATGAGGGGCGTAACCTGGAGTATAGGAAAGCTATCTACCAAGTATATAGAGGTGAGCAACCTAGGGGTCGCTCCCCTTCGCCCGGAACTCCGTCCTGATGTGCGTGATATTGCCAGGAGGCGTACCTCCTGGCTCTCGCACCCCTGAATGCGAGTTCCCCGAGTGCCGAGGGTGCCCGGCGGGGAAAGGTTGAGGCGCGAACATGACGATGTTGCGATCGCGTCTGCCAGCGCAAGCCCCTGTTGAGTTAGAGGCCAGATCAGACATGCGAGTCCTGATCCGTCAATGATGCAACTGAGCGTCTATCTAATCGCTGCTGATGTCCCCTTTCTGCATATGGAAAGGGGGGCATCCTTACAGCGCATCAGGTGTGCGAGCATACAGTAGCCAACAAAACCCTTCAAGTGTTTTGCACTTTTACACTTGGCACCTTATAGCATGAGAAATAAAACATTTAAAATTATGAAAATATTATGGAAGCTAGTCCATTATATGAGCTACCATCATTCCAAATCTGATGGAGATCAAATCAATATTGATGGTGCTATAAATGATACAAAACTGCAAGTCATTTGAAGGGTTTTGTTGCATACATTTTTTAAGGGTATTTATTGGAATTCAGTACTTAGTATAGCCTCCTTTGGCCCTTGCTACTGCTGCAAGCCTTCTGGGCATACTCTCTATGAGGTTCTGACATACATCCACTGGAATCTTTTCCCATTCCTCCTGTACTCGCTCCCACAGCTCAGTAACACTTTGAGCTGGCTCTTCATATGCTGCCAATTGCCCCTTGAGGTGGTTCCAGAGGTGTTCAATAGGATTGAGGTCTGGAGACTGTGCTGGCCATTTCATGGATGTTATA
>ML210431.1:15362-29832 GCA_004369085.1 Coprinopsis marcescibilis | reverse complement strand
ATCCTTTCTATTTCTGTGGCCTCTTCGCAGGACTGACGGTCGAGCTTAGGGAGACCTTGAAGATATACCAGAGTGCCCGGAAGAACGGCGTCCTGCGGCTTTCAATTGTGGCTTCCCGAATGAGGGTCGCTGGAGCACAGCAAAATCTCGGCTCGTCCACGGAAGCTGCTTCCACCTCCTCCAAACTGCCCAAGGCACCTACCATCGCCCACGACGACCACGCTGAGAAGACTTCGAAGATTATTGCCGGCACAAACTCCGGCTTCCACCTGCTTCTCGCAGCAGCCGAATTGACCAAGGAGGTCCCCACAGTCGATAATGCCACCACCAATCCGGACCCGCATTTTGCTGTGCCTCACATCCTGCGCTCTATGAACGGCCTCAGGCGCAAGCGCGACAGAGTCGAAACGGAGGACGGGCCCAAGCCTATCACGTTGAAGGACACCCCCGCTACGCGTACTCGATCCAAGGCAGCGACCCGACAGCAACGCAAAGTACCCGACGCACCTCTGGCCACGCGCTCTTCAGGAGGTGCACCGCCCTCCACTGCTACTGCTGCAGCTGCCAGCGCGACTGTAGGCGCGAAAAAGGCCTTCGCGAAAACTTCGGGCAACAGGATTCGCATTTCCATCGACAAGGTTGGTTCGACCTCTACTGCTGCAACATCTCGTGCGACGCGCAGTACAGCAAGCGAATTTGTGTACCGTATCATTACCAAGGCAGCGCAATGTACTGACTGAAACTTTACTCTTATTTCTCACTTTCTTTTCTTTCCCTCAACAGTGTATCACACCATCATAATAATTCCGCTACATCTTACCCTTTGCTTCGCAAGTCTTTCACCCAATGTATCATACTCATTTGTTCTCATAGTCCCAAGTACAGCTACAATTTTCACTTCACTTACTTTTTACTTCACTTACACGGGATCGAAGAGCCAGGCTCGCCCCGGCGGCAACACAAAGTTGAACATTCAATACAAAGTTCGATAGCACAAATACCCAAACCATAATTTAAACTGACCACAGCCCCTGAGACTATGCACTATCTATCCATGGAACGGTACGAAATGACATCCTCCTTTGATATACTATAAATCTTACTCAAGTTTCTGCCCCAGGTCTCTCAACAGGTCCACATTTATAATTTCGAGCATCAATGATATCGGTTCGTGCGAACACGACAAGGCACTCCAACACGACACACGACAAGGCCCTCCACTCACTCACGATTCACCATTCCTTGGCCCTGGCGCGAGGGTGAAATGATCAAAAGGAAAGTGGTGGACACACCCGGAATTGAACCGGGGACCGCCCGCAGATAAGCAAGATGCTAAGCGGGCGTGATAACCAACTACACCATGCGCCCGGTGCATCGTTCAGGCGGGACCGGCGGGGGCGTCGGCCCCATGGACGTTGAAAGCACTCTGCTTATTCAATATTGCGACTGGTGCACGATCTGAGGTGTTGTATACGAATACAAGTCCAAGGTAACTAACCCGGGAACCATTCGTTTATGTTTGCAACTCTACGTCCTGGATCACCCTGCGAATCTGCCTGCGAATCTGTGCATGCAGGCACGAGACATTCGTATTGCATATTTGGAATTCTAGGCCCATAGACGTTTGAGCATACACAGGGATACTCATGGGCTGGCGCAACGGTATGTTTACGATACAGTTGGAGGCGCGAAAATGGGATCCAACGGGAAGGTCTCTAGGTCTAAACGGATCGGCGGAGAGCGCCCGGGATCTCCTCATGCAGATAAGATTACATGTAGCCAAGATAAGATGAGATCCAACATATAAATATCTTGGCATCCCGAGTCATCTTTCTGTCGGCGAATGCGGGTGACAAAGCACCTCGAGCCTCACGGCTCGTTGCCACTCGCGCTTTGTGCACAGACGCTCCAATCCAACAACAATGAGGGCTGGCGCCGCTATCAGAGCGAGTGGCCTGGGGCACAGGCACATAAATACCGCATGCTCCAATTTCCCCTTCTCTCTCTCACTCTCACTCGACGATTATTTGATTCGCATTGCTCTTGAACTACCACCCACAAACGCCCTCTTCGATGCCGACATACCTACTCGCGCCAATTCACGCGTTGATCGCGTTAACTGGATTCCCCTCAGCGGAGGATAGGACTATCAACCAGCTACAGCCGGCCCTTGACCTTATGGATGTAATCCAGCCTCAAAATGGAGAGAACTCTTCCTTACGGTTCGTCGTTGCCGCCTCATTTGCGTATCTCGGTGCATACCTAATGTGATCGTTTTTGACCATCATCCTACTACAGGTATGAGCACTCAGACGACACGATCGAGGCCGACGAAGAAGAGGTTTCCATGCTTCTTGGTTTACACACTTTTGCGACTTCTGCACCGTCTGCTACCACCCCAACACCAGATATCTGCAGGTCGTCTCCACAAACCCTCGACATTTGACGCCACGCTACCTGTCCCATACCGTGGCCTCGGCGGTTATCAAACGTCGACCCCTGCCTACTGGCCAGCTACCACGACATTGTCAGATCTTCCTGCACAATCACCCACACCGTTCCAGGCCCCATATTTACCGACCATTGACAACCTCCATCGCCAGCCTCCGCGTTCAACGTGACCCAGCCAGTCGAGCACCGTGAACTGCGCGGGAATTGCGGGTTCAACACCGATGGGTCCCCCGTGCTTCAACCGTCGACTCCTCCATACACGCCCCCTACTACGACCTTCCCAGTTCCCCCAGCACAACCACCCACACCGTCCCAGGCCCCCTATTCACCGAACAATGCCAACCTCCATGCCCAGCCCTCCGCGACCCAGCAGATCGAGCACCGTGATCTGCGCGGGAACTACAAGCTCAATGGATTCCCCGTTTCGCGCGTCACCAGAGCTGCTGGTGGTGCAACTGGTTCTACCTCCCAGTCATTCTCCGTAACAGCATTTCCGCTCTCTCCTCCCTCGTCTCCTGCCCTGGCTGCTCCTAAACCCATGCCGACACCCAGAAAGCGCGTCAGGCTTGCAGACCCTGTGGATCAAAGGGCAACGCGCCGACGAAGGCTGTCGCTGGAAAGCGAGGCTGCTGTTGGCGCCTGGTCGTCTTCTGGGTACATCAATAGTGCAAGATCCTCGTTCCCTGGCCGGAGGGCGACCATGGTCACAAGGAAGTTCAGTGGGAAGAGGAAGTGAACATTCTCCAGGGACGAGGATTTTTTTTCTTATCTTTACTCTCAGTTCAGTACACTTAGTGCGGTATCCTCCTCATCTCGCGCGGATTCCGCTTTCATTTGCCCCTAGTAAGTAGTATGCCGTTGTCCTCATTATGTCCTCCCTTGTCTTGTCTCCCCATATTACAGCCCCCCGCTTTTGCACATTAAACCATTGTACATTACTCAGTCATAGCTTAATGAGGGCTCGCAATGCTCCCTTTGCCACCCGATAACATTGATCGCCACCAAGATACTATTGAAGAACAATGACCACGACGTCGTGGGCTGATAAGATAATCGGATAAGATCTGTCCATAAGATAAGATAAGATAAAGACTTTGCAGTTCAAAAGGTGACGTACTTACACAGGCGGAGCAAAAGTACAGCTGCTTGACAGCCCCACTCGGTATAAGTAGCTAAGGGCTTTATAACACATCCCAAGACTCACGTCGGTTCCGATCAAATGGGTTATATAAATAATATGATTATCGAGAGATGTCCAATATCAGGCTACAAGACTAGACAAAGGGTTGACTAAGTGAAACAAACAATGAAATCTAGTTGTAAAGTGAAGAAAACGAGTGAAAAAAGGGGAAAAAATCTATGTCTCAAGGGCACATGATCTAGTTATAGTAGTTATGATAGGAAGTGCCGGAGCTGCCCCCATATCCGCCATAGCCACCTTGTTGATGTTGATATTGAGACGGATCGTAGGTGCTGCCACCACCGTAGCCGCCGTAGCCACCATGCTGATGCTGAGATGGATCGTACGAATAGCTATTTACGTAGGTGTTATTCCCGTAAGTATTCCCAACTCCACTTACAACGGTGCTCGTGACGTTTCCAGAGTTAACAACGCGTGCCCCAGGGGAAGCGAGGATGGCGGGAACACCAGCTACGGTGACTGTAGACCGTACTGCTGTGGACGAGGTCGCTTGGACTGACTCTGCTACTATAACCGCTTTCTTAACAGAGGTGGCTTGAGCCGCAACAGCTCCTTCGGAGCTAGTGGGTAAACCTATTGCGGCGAGGCGAACTTGGACCTCGCGTTCCGATGCGTGGCGCGACTTGGTCCAAAGTGAATCCTAGGGACAAAAATGAGCGTTAGGGGGGCGAAGAAAGGATGTATCGATAGGAACGTACCCATTCTGTCGAGTGCGTACGAATGGAGGCCAAGTCGTCAAGATGGGCTCCGAGCGCTCCCAGGCTGTCCCTGAAGGCATTAACGAACCGAATCGTTCCCCGCCTTTCGACGCTGCTATCGAAAACCTCTGCGATCTTCTTGTATCCAAAGTCACGGAACATGATGTTCTGCTCGCAAACCTTTGCTACTGGATAGAGGTCGGGCCTATGTATAAATGCAAGTAATTCAGCGATCCTTGCCATGTGTCTGTGAAAGATGGGTTAATTCAATGCTCTCGTCGGACTCGCTCTCATGCACCAGTGACGTACGTTGAAGCATCACAAATTGTGAACGGGGTGAACATAGGGAAATCGGTCATTCCCAGTCCGTGCGATGCCAGACCCTCAACAAGCTTGTGGCACTGGTAAGCGGTTCGGGCATACTCTCTGGTTATGCTCAGGATTAGTGTTTGGCAGATATTTACGTCCTACAAAGTTCAGATGATTAGTCTCCCGTTGAATCATGCACACTAGTCTGATACTCACTGTAGCGACACTCAAGGACTCGATGTTAGCCTTGGTGGATGTGCAAAGTACCCGGATGGCGTAGACAAACGAAGAAAGATCGAGATACCAATACTTGATTTTTTCATCTTGTTCTTGTTGTTTCTTCTTCTCTGCTTTTTTTTGGGATGAGGTAAAGAATCCCATCGTGTAAGAAATAGAAGGTGTGTAGGGTGAATGCGTCTAGCAGGGATAGGGTGAGGATGTGAAGCAAGGTCGGAGAAGTATAACCAAGTGCAGAATCCAAGTCTGGGCCATTGTGGGCTTTATAGGTGCGTCTCAGCGATTTGTCAGCCGCAACCGAGACGGACAAAGCCCGCAATCATGCCACAGACATCGGGAACGCATTGTTGTCTCCAGAGAGTGCGATTCTGCTGTGGAGCATACCCTGGTAACCGCTTCCACAAGCCGCCCCCCGGCAACGTGCCTAGCAGGGTACCATTCAAGGGTCCCGAATTCACTCGTAGAAACCGTCGGTTTCATGGTGGGCGTTAATAATAACCACAATCGGCCCTATGCGAGCGTGATAGGGCAATGAGCTTAAACGGCCTTAGCTGGTCCCTTCTGCAAATGGGTCTGGTACGTCAAGGCAGGCGGAGATCCGGTCAGCCCAACAATCAGGACCATCTCCTTTGGGCGCTAAGCCGTGGCGTCTGCGTTTCCTGAACACTTGACTCTACCAATTTCGCGTATTCTGATGGAACAAATGGCTTTGAAATGATTGCATACTCTACGGTCACACAGTAGAATACATGGACTCTTGCTTTACAGCTCCCATTGAAGAAAATATGTAAAGACGGATGGGTTTTACATAACCTCTGAATTTTCCGAGACGGCTCATCCACATGGACTTGCGGTGGAGTAGTTGGCGATCGTTACTTTCCATTTGATTTCAACGTGGAAATTCCTCCGTCTGACTTCGTCGTTGGTACGTATTTGCCAGCCTTTAGGGAACTCGGCCCAGTAGAAGGAGGGGCCATTGCCATTTAGGGTTGGTCGCATAGCACCAAAACAACAATACAACTGCCTCCGCGGGGGCCAGACTATCAGGCGCGCTGCACATAGCAGCGCGCTTGGACCGGTGTCTACCATTTCCAGTGGCGGTTTTTCCTATCTGAGTGCGTGACTAAGCTATCGCAACTTGGACAATGCAAGCTAGGCTGGGTGCGGCCCTTGGCAGAGCAGGTATAAAGCCAGAAGGTTTGTTTAAACCACAATTAAATTAATCGTTCTCGTTATATCCCCGCACATTACGACCTCAGCCCTTTCTCATCCAGAAATGATTCCTCCCGCCAACACTCCGGTCATTATAGGGTACTCTTTCGAGACCAAGAATTGGCTCTGGTTCTGGGTGACCAACGTCTTACCCGACAACACTGTGGTCGACTCGGATCAAGTCAGCAGCGCCTGGTTCTCGCTGTGGACCCTAGGCAAGTTACATCAGCAGACAGCACGACCTGGCATTACCACAGAGTGCCGTGGTACCCCGGTCCTTGACTGGGACAGGATTAACAACTACATGGGGTACGCCAGCGACCTCCCATACCGAAACACAACCAATGACTGCTGGATCGAGAGTTCATGGCAAGCAGCTGTCTGTGGACTCATTTCAAAACAAATTATCCAATATCACGTCTTTGGGATGGGGGACTTTAAGCCTGAACTGTATTCTGCAAGATCACCTCACTCTTGGTGCCCATCTTTACTATATACCACTCACTCTCCAGGCATCGGAGCCTATACAGCACCGTCGAGTTCTTGGTTTTCCTCAACCCATGCGTTTACCCATTCAGCACCGTCGACTCTTGGATCTACCCATTCTCAGGCGTCTGCCTCTTCAGCTTTAGGCACCCCATTCTCCGGCGGCAAAATTCAGGAGCCGGCAATGTTTACGGCACACACGGGCTACCCAGCTGCCTTATCGATGATGCCATATAGATGGCCTGCCCAAGAAAGCTTACACCCCCCACCTACATCATATCCAGACCACCCATATACCTCAGCGATGATGCCATATACATCGCCTGTCCAAGCAAGCTCACACCACGTCCAACCTCCCGTTTCGCCACAACAACACGGGGCGTTCAATGGCGAGCGCAAAAAACCTAAGTCTACAACCAGGGCTAAGTCAAGGACCAGGGATCGGGATTCTGAACGCAACCTCGCCCGAGCAATAGAGGGCGCATCCAACGATGTTGTCCACTACCAACGGGAGCCCGAGCGCCAACTAGCATTGGTTCGCAGCTCCGGATCTCAAGCTTACGATGCAGCGAGCACTACCTCCAGCGACAAAGGAAGCCTTGGTTCTATGGTTAGATACAGTGGGCGCTTCGCGCTTCCCTCCACGTCTTTGGAACCACCCCCAGCTGGTATGTCACTTCACCCTAGAGCTTTCAATTCGCGTGATTGACTTTTCTCCGCCCATAGGCTCAGAAAGTCGGGTAATTCCGCTTCCCAATCAGTCGAGAGCTGCTCGCTCCTCTTCATCGGATACTCTGTCCATTCTGAGCGGAAAATTGAAGAACTTCGCCAGAAACCTCTAATCTCAATCCTATTCTTATGCCTTTTAGTTACAACCATATGAAACTCATGTACCAATATACTCATTATGATTTATATGTCTACCCCCCTGTTCAATAGCTTGTGAAAAGCGTAAGAGTCATGATTGCACGTCATCGGTAAAGGTACTCAATAGCGCTTTGGGATCACTTAGTGGATCCAACTATAGACTCGGATATCGCTACCACTGTCGAATAGTTCTACAGCAGCTTAACTCAGTGCTTCAAACCTGACTGCCTTCACTGTAAAAGCGCAATAACTACTTGACTATTCGAATCTCGTTTGACCTCCGCCGCTATTCCAGAGCGATTGGACCATTCACTATTGTCTTCGGCGCAGAATAATAAGCAACCATTTGAAGGTACAGGTAGCGCGATCATTAATGAAATGTAGCTAACTCGTCGAACTACAATGGTTACCGCTAGATTTTGAATCGTGGCCTTCTTCCGAGCTTACGACCAGCCACACGGGTGCCCAAAAGAGTGGCTCAGCTATGCCCGTCACGGTGGTTCATTTCACGATTACCCTGCAATCAAACCATGAATGATAGGCAGACATGGACACAGTGAACGCAGTCCATGTCTTTACTCTTGTGCGCGCGGAAGGAACAAACAACAACAAACGTGCCAGCGCCCTTCCGCTGACACGCGACCCTCAGGAAACCTTCATCCTTTGACCTTCCGCGCACACTTCTAGAGATCAATTCTTGAATCGTCTCTACTCAGTTCATCTACAAACGCTTCCCCACCCACCCACACCTGGATAGTAGTAGAGTAAGGCCGTGTGTTGGGGTTACCCGACTCCTCACACATCGGCCTTACATCCTGCCAAAGCGCGCGAGACTCAGAATCTTGAGCTCGCCGCTCCGAGCCCCCCACCTATGCTACTACTGTCCATTAGCCCAAGACTAACAAGATTCCTTATCATTAGAATTATTATAAATAAACTTTTCTCATATTTCAAGTTGGTTACTAACTGATACAATTTCCATACACTTCGAGAATCCTCCCTCAAATTACTGAAGCCAATCGACACAAGATGGACCTTGATCGGACGGGGCCTTACGGTGGCCCTAGCGTCACGGCATTGAATCTCGGAGGTTACGACTATTGTCGCCTATAAAAACTGATGGATATACAGATCGTTTTGCGCCCTTTCAACCTAGACCCACCACCAAGATGTCAGAGGATCCAGTCTCCCCAGACCCCAACATTTCTGAACGTCTCTTCTCTGGGATTATTGAACTGCAAGGGCTCGCCAATAACTATCTCCACGAGAATCGACACAGGCCCAATGATACTGTTGAAGTTATTCAACGTGCGATTCTACATCTTCCGGCCAGCGAGGTCGACGTAAATAGATCGATGGCCACTATCCTTGGCTCCTTGAGGTATGTTACGACTGATATACACCCGTTTGAGTGCGAAGCTCATTTAAATCTGTCTTTCAGAGCTCAAATGCCCTCGAAGGCCTCAAGTAGCCACAGAAACGCTGCGACTCAAGCGACTTTAAATGCCCCTCAAATTCGAGCCACTCCACGCCTCTATCTCTTGCCTGCCTCCTCTTTTATGAAGGATTACAAGGCTCCGACGTCCAGCTGGAGCTCTGTCACATCCCGTTCCCGTACCGCTTACCCGAAGTCGATGCACCCCGATATGGCCACCGGGAGCGACAACGACATCTATGCAGACCCTCCAGTCATCGATGCCACTGCTGCCACCCCGGCTATAGGTGTTGAGGCCCGTGCCGATAATCCTCCTGTGGCCGGTCCCTCAGTGAAGCCAAATCGCAAGAGGAAGAATCCCGAACCTGAACCAGCGCACATCACCAACCCTCCTGTCCATCGCTATCCGACTAGGGCAAGAGCTAGGGTTCCTGCAGCCGTGGTGCAGGCTGTGCAGGCTGAGGCTCACCCAGCTCCAAATGCTGTCGTCGCTCGACCCACACAACGTCGCCGAGTGGCTAAAGCTGAGCCCGACGAGGCGCCTGCGCCGGGACGTGCCAAAGGTGCCAAGGTCCCTAAAGCGACAAAGGCCGTTACAAGAGTAAGCCGACAGTGAAAGCCAAGGGCAAGGGCAAGGCCCGCGCTGGTGGTGGTATTGATGTCAAGAGATGAAACCTGAGTACGGATTCCTACGCTGCTTTTATTGAAACGGACTGGGCATGTATGCAGCGTCGTGCCCCCTTTCTGCCTTTCTATTCGCTTGTTTTTATTTTATACCTCTAAATGTCTGCCCTGATAACACTTCATGCCCCATGTACTCCATACTTCAGACAACAATAAGTGTGATAAACCAACTTTCGGAGATAAGCCAGATGAAAGATGGCGTTTGAGTCTGCACCCTCGCTCAGTCCTTGTCATTTTCATCGCCGTCCAAAACACTGGTATTTTCGTGTGACGCTTGAAGCTATGTGAGATACAGCGTCAGTTTGGGTACATAATGCAAAGACTGAAGGTTGTACGCCTGGTATACTGTGAATCGTTGTTGTTCACGGAAAACTGCCATTTTAATCTTCTGACAAAGGGCAAACATTTTCCGCCCGATTATAAAAGAACAAGTCACAGGTAACAGCGTGGTTGGACCTTTATCGACTCGAGAACAAACCCAGGTTACCCTGTGGTTCCTATTGTGATAACGCTGAACAGGGCAACAAACCTCTGTTTATGCGGAAAATCTGAGGAACTCCAACGTTCACCTGAAAATAGTCGATGTATCGTCCTGAATTGTGGACAAAGACAGTTAGATCATTGACCACAGAGACACGATTGCCAGAGAGCAGAAAGAGAAATGTCAAACCCTCGTAGACGAATGATGGCGCGAATACATAGTACAATCAAGTCAGAAGTTGGACCCTCTCACTCGCCCTCGTTTCGATTGTTTTCGAGGCACAGGAATGGCCAATGCGCATACTGTATTGTATCTGGTTGATGGTTATTGTCATGACACGACATATAAAACTGTCGAGTCGCACATTGTCTATGCCATTCCAACCACCTAGATCCGCCAACGTCATGTCACAACACCCCGTTTCCCCAGAGCCCAACATTCCCGAACGTCTTTTCTCAAGCATTCTTGCATTGCAAGGGCTCGCCAATAACTATGTCCATCAGAACAGATACCTGCCCAACAACACTGTCGATATCATCCAACGCGTAATTCTCAATCTTCCGGCAAACGAGGTCGAGGCAGGTAGATCCCTAACCACAATTCTTGGAGCTCTGAGGTGAGTTACTATGTTCATACAATCTAAAAGTAACTAACTTTCACACAAATCCCTTCTTCAGAGCTTCACTTCCTTCACAAACCAGAGACGCCGGAATCCAAGCCTCGAACTGCGTAAATGCAAACAGTAGAGTAAATGTGGATCCACAGTACAGGTCTACACTTTCAGCGTACCACGTCGCGTATGAAGAAGGAAGGGTCGTTCGGCCTCGTATATCCACACCCTCGACATCTGACAGTGACGAGTATGGCCCTCCGACCAACATCGACACCCCAAACATCTCGCGTCGCCTACCTGCCGTTTCTTCCCTGAAGGGGTACAAGTGGTCTCCGACTTCCGGCTGGGATGCTCCAGCTTCTGGTAGAGCTGCCCCCGTAGCCTCTGGAAGTACCATCCCATTTGAGGCCCATGTTCACGTCCCTGCTGTATCCCCTGTGCCTGCTGTAGCCGGTCCTTCAGTGAAACCCACGCGAAAGAGGAAGAATCCAGAACCGGAACCAGCCAACCCGCCCGTGCACCAGTATCGGACTCGGGCAAGGACTGGGGTGAATGTAGTGGAAGTTCTGGCAGCCCAGGCTGAAGCTCCCCCCGCGCAAACTGCTGCCGCCGCCCGACCTGCACAACGTGGCCAGGTGGAGAAAGCTGCGGACATCGACGGGGCTAAACCTGCGCCTCCGAAGGGACGCGCTAAGACTGCTAAAGCGACAAAGGCTGTTAAGGTTACCGCTTCCAAGGCTAAGACCAAGCCAAAGGCAGACGTCAAGGGCAAGGGAAAGGCTCGTGCTAGTGGCAGTAATGTTGAGGGATAATTTTGTGCAGTGTTCATGTGTAATCGATGTTTCATTCTTTCGGTTGTATTGCTTGCCCGGGTGCGGACTGGCTCTGCGCTATTATACCCTTTCATTCTCAACGGTATACCACTCACTTCACATCTTATAATAGAAATATAATATAATGTTTAACATTGCAAGGCTACAGAAAGAGCGAAACCAAGTACATAAATGATGTAATTAAGTACGAGAACTAGACCTATGAGGAGAAATGAAAATGCAAGAGTGAGATGGAAGGAGATGAGAGTGTAGAGGTTGGTAGATAGCCAGTAGAGTACAGTTACCGTACAGTCTCGAGCCCGCGCGCGTTTCTTCATTTGGTTTCTAGATTAGATAAGCGACACATCTTGTACAGAACGACAACAACTATCAACTATTTGATTTCCCTCGGATCGTTTCTGCTTGTTTCGTACTCGCAGCCTGACACAGACCTACATTTGGAGCCCACTGCGAGGGCAGCAAAATTTTTGACAAGGGAATTCTTGCTGCTCACCAACCTTCCGGGTGCACGTCGCATCAGGGAGTAGATTGCTATCGATCAGGCGAGAACGGTGCCGCCTCACGCCAGTTCACAGCACTCGACCGAAAGGAGGGTCCTACCTAGGAGGAAGGGTGCTCAGAACTCCGAATCGAGACAGGATCTGCCAACATACCAGCTGCCGGCATCAGGGAAGACCACCGGACTCACCCACTTGTTCACATCGCCGTCTCAGCTTGTCGCACCGGCGGTCACCCTCGTAACTCCGGATCCGTCACAAACGACCTTTTCGGTACCATCGTCAAACTCCAGCACCACTGTATTTCACTCATTATCGCCCAGATCACCGTTGATCGAGCTTGAGTCGCCGTTGACATTAGAGGTCGAACGGGCACTTGAATCGCCAACCCCCGGGTTCTATTTCGAAGATCTCTGGAAGCCGCTACAGTCGAAGAAGGATCAGGAGAAGCCAAAGAAGTCAGCTGAAAAAAGCAAAGAAGGAAGTTCTGAACACGCACCACCACTGCCACAAGTTATGGCACAACCAGCAAAAACGAAGGCTGATATGCCAGCATACGGCGCTCGTGGAGCGCCTAAGTTCACAGGGAAGGGGAGACAGTTGGAGGAGTTTTGGGAGAGGTTTGAGGAGTTGGCGGTTGCATGTAATGTGGATGAGAAGGAGAGAGCGGCGTTGGCATTGCGGTATGTGAAGAAGTCGAGGGACAAGGATTTGTGGAAGGGGATGAAGAACTACAAGTGGGTGGTGTTAGGAGATTTCGAGAAGTGGAAGGATGCAGTGAATGGGGCGTATACGGACGGCGAGAAGAAGCAGGAGTACACCTACTCCGATCTGATGCGTTACGTCGAGGAGTGCTGGGACATCAACATCAGCAAAGAGCAGGACTTCATGAACTACTACCGCAAGTTTGTCTCGATCTCGCAGGGGCTTTTGAGCAATGGGAAGATCGTTGAAGAGCAGGCCAACCGTTTCTTTTGGCAGGGACTCCACCGGAAGACTTGGAAGACGATCAAGAAACGGCTTGAGGTTATGGACAAGGACCGAGAAGCCAACGCAATCCCATCCATTGAGGACGCCTTAAAAGCTGGTCAATACGTGTATTCAGAGAAGTCGTTCAAACGCCAGTACGACGGTTCGGGCAAGCGTCGTTGCCCTTGGGCTGGCAGTGACAATTCAAGCTCGGACTCCAGTTCGGAGTCAGAGTCGGATTTGTCGAGCGAGTCGTCGGAGTCAGACTCGGACTCAGATGCATCTGCATCGTCTTCGAGTGAGAGTGAGAGGGAGGGGTGGAAGAAGAAAAAGAAGGGGAAGAAGGTTAAGAAGAGGACAGATAAGAAGAAGTGAGGGAAGGAGAAGGAACGAGAGGAGGTGGTGACAAAGAGAGTTGTGGTTGAGGATCCGGAGAAGAAGAGGTTGGATGAGATTGAGGAGCTTTCCGCACGTCTCAGGGGTATGAAGGTCACAGAACCCGCGTACGCAGGGCTGTACACACGACTCAAGGTGATGGACAACAGTTTGGTCGACGGCGTTCGCAACCCATGGCAGCAAGAGGCTCCGTACGGCGCTTACATCGACTCGTACAACGTTCACACGGCCGTTCAGTCCCAGGTTCAGCCAGGACGACCATTTTCGCCGAGCTATGGTGCCAATCGACAGCCATGGGCTGGGCACCAACACACACCTTCGTATCCAGCATCAGGAACCCTTACCTGTTACTTTTGCGGTGAGACTGGCCACATCATGTGGAACTGCGACACGGCCGACCGCTATATCAGTATGGGACACTGCAAACACGATTGTCGCACCAATCGGTTCATTCACATGGACGGCGCTCCGATTATGGCTGTGAACGGATCGCTTAAGGCAGCCATCGATGCCAAAGCTCAGGACACAAAGGGCAAGGGACAAGCTAACCAGGCGGCTAGCTCTTCAACGGCGATTTCGTCATTCTGCTCGGTCAAGTCATTTGTTACGATTACAGAGGTTCCAGACGAAGGGGAGAAGTACAAGATGAAGCAGGAGGAGGAGACGGAAGTGTGGGGTGACGATGAGGATGTTGGCGAGGAGTTTTGGTGGGGTGCAGTGAGCGAGTTTGAGGTGTTTGCAGTGACACAATCGAAGGTGAAGGGTGTGGAGGATGCGAAGGGTGCGGAGAAGGTGAAGGAGAAGGTGGAGAAGGTTGAGAAGGTTGAGAAGGTGATTGAGAGTGCGGTGGAGGGAGAGAAGGTGTCAAGTGCAGGTGTGGAGAGTGCAGCAGCACCAGAGGTGAAGGCGTCTGGTCCTGCCTTCACTTATGGTTTCAAGGGAGCGGACGGCAACGCGATGTCAAGAATGCTAGCCTGCATTCTTGATGTTGTCATTCCAAATGTGACTGTGGCAGACCTGGTCAGTCTTAGCCCCAGTTTGCGCAAGGAACTTGTTGAGAGCATGCGTACCGTTCGCGTTCCTGCCCCGGACATTGACAAG
>ML210430.1:0-30196 GCA_004369085.1 Coprinopsis marcescibilis | reverse complement strand
CACTCACTTCGATAGGTATTTTAACAACCAGAGAGAAGAGGGTGACGCCAAAGGCAATGGCGGGAACCCAGGACCAGTACATCAGCATTTGACACAATCCTTGTGCGATGAACCAGCTGTAACGTTCATTGACATTATGCAACCACGCCAGAGAAGAGACCAGACGACATACGTATACAGCGGATGTCGGACAGACGCATAAGGGCCAGAAGTGATCAATTTGGGCTTCTCTCGCCTCTAAAAACAAATTCACATTTAGGCTTTATTTTTCGAATCAGCGAAACAAAAAGGCCTTACCCCGATGAAATGCCACTGCGAGCCCAAGAACGTAAACACGTCGCAGGTTGCCTTCCACACCCAAACCGACGAGATCACTCCAGCAATCTGGAGGGCCAAAATAGTCTGGGGAGTGAAGTCGGCCGTCGGGAGGCTATACTCCCTCAACCACTGGCCAACAATGTCATTCTTAATCCCAAGCGCAAAGCGCATAGCATACGCAATCAGAAATATGATAGGCATGAACAGCATGCCAATGAAATGGATCGGGGTTATGATTCGCGAGAGCAGTGTAGTAGGACGAGCCTTGACCTCCCCGCCCTCCTTCACGGCAAAGTTCAAAATCTCCATCTGCTTTTTGTAAAAGAAGAGGAGCGAACCAGCGGTGCAGAGCGCGAGAGCATTGTCTGCCCAGGTTGAGCTGGGCAGGCGAGGATCAGAGCCGAGATAAGAGAATTGAGTCGACATGTGGAAATGTCTGTCAAGGTGAAAGGAGAAACGTCGAGAAAGGTGGTATCTCCAAACCATCCAATCCACGCACCTTAAATACCCTCCCCCCACCGGTCTGAGTAATCCTCTGACGGCACAATCCAGCACAGAAGTTCTTCTACTTTCTCCTGGACCACTGAGGAAGTTCTTCTCGTCCTGTTAGCTCATGTTGCAATGTCAGTGACCCCCGACCACAACCAATCGCGTCAGCCTGTCCAAAATTATCACATCCAAAAATAGGGTAGAAGTTCTTCTATCCTCGCCTCCACCCTCTATTCATCTATCTTCACCCAACCCACTGACCTTGCCGAGCCTCCGAATGTCTAATAAAAGCACAAATTCCCAGGTTAGGCCTCTCCCAGCGGGTAATCGGAGTGCATGCTACGTCGTTTTGCAAAGATAAAGAACAAAACTGTCGTCATTATATGCGATCTTTCGGGACCTTTGATATCCAATCTGCCACGTCCTGTGCCCATTGCTCACCCTGACCTATCCCCAAGACCCAATTAACACTGATATGGTTATGCCCTTCGGCAATGATCATCCGCTGCTCCCTCCCCAACCGCGTGGTCAAAGCCTGCCTCATTTTCTTCCCAGCCGCATCCATGTAGTCTGGTTCCTCTGCTGCTTGTACCATGACAATAGGTGGCAGAGATAGCAAATTCTCTTCAAGGAATCCGTTGAACAGCGACAAGGCATCGTGGTCGAACGCCTCGTCCAAGGTCCCCCAATACGCCTCTACTGCCTTGGCCCTCGCAGTACCAGGAACAGCTGCCGATACATCATACCCTCCCGCAAATAAAACCAGTCCAGTAATCCTCGCCCGCACATCAGAGTCTAACGGCACAACGTTCGGATAGAACAACAATGTTGCGGCATGCGTTGCACCAGCAGAATGTCCCATGACGATGAGATTGTGGAGATCAGGTGAAGGGCTTCCCGGAGATTCGAGCGACGTCGGGTTCTCCAGAACCCACGTTATCGCATCCCGTATATCTTCAACGGGCTTCGGAAATTTGAATTGTGGAGCGAGGCGGTAATCTGCAATCACCGTAAGGATACCCCGACGAGCGAAGAAGGAGCCGACGCAGGCGTAAACCAGTCCGAACTTGGCTGATAGGTTGCGTTCACCGCTGTTGAAGCTCCCTCCGTAGATGAAAAACAACACTGGAGTCTTCTCGCGCTTGTTCTCCTCAAGTGGATAGTAGATATCAAGCTGAGAAATGGTCGGTTAGTTCATACACAACAATCCACAAATGTGGCGTACTTGGTGTCGGTCAGTTGGTCCATACTTAAATGTCTTGAACGGAATCTCCTGAATATATGCCTTATTCTTCGTAAGAAGAGGAGCAAGGATTGATATCGCTGATGAGGACAGGGGTTACTCGGCCTCCAAGTCATCACACAAACAACAGCACTCACAGGCATCCATTACATCAGGTATATCACGTCCTTTGATCTGTGATATTTCCTCCATTCTGATAAGCTTAGTCGAGTCACTCCTTGGAAAGTCTGAAGGGGAGAAGGGTATGAGTTTCAAAGGCCCATCCATTAGTCATTGCATCGAATATCTTTCGGTTCAAGCGGAGAATCAGAAGCTCCGCGTGCGTCTCCGGTCAAAGCGAGCCGTCGAAGTACTTCGAGGCGGAAAAACCGAATTGCCTCGCTCGGTGCGCTTTACATGAGCGAGACGGCGAGATTATGCAAATGACGGCGACTCCCATACTAGAATCCGCGATACACTGATATGGGTATAGTGACGGTAATAGAGCAATGGACGCGAAATTCCGTACTTTGATTCCATTTTATCCAATTTCCTGACATACAACGCATCAATCTGTAGGTGTTCTAATTTCGTTCGTCAATAGTTCCTTCAGAGTGAGGTAACAATCTCTGGGCTTCATCCACTTCAGGAACAGCGGTTATTGTTGAATCGACTTTAACTTTGTTGAGCTAGTCCAAGCGTTTGATGCAATTAATAAAGCCTCTGGTATTTCAGGAGCTCCATGCTTACCGCGGTATACAATGCAGATGATAAGATGATCATAGTTCCAACGACAGATAGAAATGGGGGTGTCGTCTTGAGAAATACTTTCTGCAGAATTGTAGCAAATACAATCTAAATGATGGTCAACGATAATGGCATGTGAAGCTTGATTCAGCAAACCTGAGTATAAACGGCCATGGTTCCTCTGCCAGCAGTTTCACGCTGAAGGCCCATAGTTAAGAGTATCTGGAAACGCCGCATATAACCAAGGTAAAATATTCAGACAGGATCAAACTCACCTGAGCCACGAATCCGAAGACCCCAATCATCACTAGCATGGCAAGCCAACTCAATTTTGTTGGGATCACAAATGTTGAGCCTGTCAAGACCATTCTAGGCGAGCGTTAATATGGGTTTCGAAGTACTCGGATGCGTGACATACCCTGCCCCAGATAAGATAATGGACTGCCCAGCAAAGGAAACCATAGAGTGCATGGTGTGGGCTCTTTTCCCGACTGCCCTCAGACTGGTGACTGCAAACTAACGTTAGCGATTGGGACGGCGGACTGGGAATGTCGAATTTACAGGCTAAGGTCGCACCGAGGACTCCGATCATGGCCATCCTTCACATGCCATAAAGAGTGTATCAGCAGGGTGTGTTTCATGGAGTAGATAGACTTACCCAACTGCGATAAGCCGCTGCGCAGGAGTAATTCCATCATCTGTAGGCGATTGGTCTAACGAGTCTCCAAATAAACCTGGAGGCCTTGCAATCAAGACAACGCCAAAAAGGCTGAAGACTGATGAACAAAGTCAGCACAACTTTCGCGATTCGGAATAAAGTAACCCGTACAGCTTGCAACAAGCTGAGAAAGCCTGAGATGTTCCCCCAGAAAGATGGCCCCAGCGATAGCTGTACACATTGGAGACAGAAAGGTGAGAACAGTCGCGTCTGATAGAGACAGATATTGCAACGAATAATAGATCCCGTATAGCCCAATAGAACTAAACCTCCGTTAGCATCGCAGCAACTAGGAAATCATTGATGCCAACTTGCCCACCGAGGCCTCTGTAGAACAGAGCTAAACGAACTCCTTTAGGTCCCAATATTGGGTCTGAAACGCCGGTAGAAACCCTTTATATCTCGACGTTAGCATGCGTACGATAAGATCAAATTACACTTACATGTAAATCAAGCAGAATGCATAAGTGATTACCTGTGAACATTAGGTACGTATGGATTATTTGGAACCCTTAGCCAAAGCTTAACGAAGCCGACTAACCATCCGCACAAAGATCAGCTGCATGAGGTGTCAGAGTATTTATTTTCGGAATGAAAAGAGCTATTACTTGCCTCAAAAGTCGATACTGGAGTATCTATGCTGTTGAGGATCTTCACAGAGAGATGCATAAAAGCGAAGAAGAATTCTGAACCCGCAACTAAAAGCAGCCCAAGGTTTCCTGCTATAAATTTCCTCCAGAAACCTCCCTCCTCTGGTGATGTTGTTGGGCCAGCGGCACCGATAGCTCCATATCCAGTGGGTCCAGTGTTGTGTGGTGTCATAGTAGGGTCAATGATCGTTACGTCGTCAGTCATACATGTACATGTGTTCGTCGAGAGGAAGAGAAGAAATTGGACCGTTCTGGCGCGTAGCCTCGGTAAGTCCCGACACTTGAAAGCCAGCTTCATTCCCAGGTGGCAGGCGGCTTGCAGCCTCTCGTCTTTCTCTCCAGCAGCATTATACCTTTCAGCACCTCGCACTGAGGAAAAGAGATAGTTGTAGGCCTAACTCGGATGTTGTCCGTGCTCTCGGACAATCCACAGTCGCCGCGAACACACAGATGGGCCAACTCAAGTGTCCATGCATCGTACAAATGATTGGGCTCTTTGGGGGATTGTCCACTTCTCTCCGTTGCCGCTGGACCCGGCGAAGCGCTCTCGACAGATGATGCGCAGCACAGAGCTTAACTGACAACTTTTCAATACATTCTGCTAACTTGACTCCGATGATTTAAACATATCCATGTGAGCGACATACACTTTTTTATCCAGGGTTAGCTAATCTGGCCGAGTCTAAGGTGGTTAATCCGGTCGTTCGGAAATGGGCCGTTTCTAACAGAATAGCCATATGAGAGAGATATTCTGAGTTACTCATCGATGACACCCATAGGTGCTCATCGTTTGATACTTACTTAGCAATAGCTTTCGCTCTACCTGGGGTTGTGCAACTGTTTGTCCCCTTCAGGGCCATCCCACCCGTGCCTCACCCACGAGGCACGTTATGAACATGAGAACCGGCTGGAACCATGTCGCGGTTTCCCATCCATGTCCGCGCCGCTGTCGCTCTAGTAAATGGTAATCCTCATTTCCACTCAGTCTCTCATCCAACTATCTCATATAGGCAGTATAAGGCTTCAGGGTCCTACCATCCGCATCGAACGCGAAACCAGAACCTTATCGGCCGAACTGGTGTCTTGCAAAGGATGCCGTTAAGTCTACTGGCGCTACATACGACTGCGCTTCCAACACGTTCCTGATGATTTCGGAAAACAATAAGAACCAATGTGGAACATCAATCCCCCTAACCTCCGGGCAAATTACCTATTCCGAGAACACCAAGAACAGCCTTGCGAGCTCTCGTCTCCTCGACGTGCAAGATCACCTCTTGGTAAGATCAGTACCCAGCAGTCCGAGAGCTTCTACGACCCACCTTTCTCCGCGCACTGGCGGAACCAGCGCTTCGCGAGGTTCTTCAATCAACTGATGCCTTCCCGCCAGCTCACCGACTGATGCTACTCTTCGACAAGCGCACTTCTTTTCTCGTACAATGCATGTATCATTCAAAGATGCTGATACGTACATCTGCCAGACTCTGCTGGACTGCATCAGACCTTACCGCGTTCTGGACACTCTATTCTTGTTGACGCGGCCATCGCATGTTCTCCGTCTTCGAGTCCCGGACTTGACTCTCGATTCCCATCCCGAACAGATTCGGGGTTTGAAAGGTTCTGCAGCTGCTGTCGTTCTGAAACCTGAGCAACTTGCAAGGGGATGAACCACAGCATCTAGCATCCATCTGTCTTGCGACCACGATGGGCCCTCCAGCCTTTCGAACACCCGAATGGTAAATGGTAGACGGTAAACCTGCACGTTCAACGGAACATCTCAAGACGCATACAGTTACTGTGATCACCGCCCCCACAACGGCATAAACAGCCATCGGTGTACACACACCCGTCCATCCACAGAGCCTTAGTCGCTATCAACACATCCACCAATACGTAAACTAATATCCAACACCCCACTCATCGCACCAATACCATCATTGCAAAACTCATAGTTTACGAACATCTTTTATTGTTTAAATTTCCTGTGCAGAGCCAGCTAAGTCACGACTAACTGGCGTTTCCCGAATCAAAAGTTCGGATAAATGATCGCGATGATTTATGGGTAATGGATCGACTCGGTACCAACACGGACCCACTCACTTTAAACGATGTGGAGATTGGGTTATTGTCCATGTGCCCAACAGAGAGGCCGACACGACAGTTATCAACCGTATCAGAAATTATCAGTCGCTTCTCCAGGTTCTTTTGCTGACGGCCGACGAACCCCCCCTCCGAACACTTTCAATCAGTCAATTGGTGCACTTGGTGCCAGGGTCAGCTCTTCGTTCACGGTGATATGTCCAGACGTTAATTGTCGGGCCCATCAAGTGGAAGGAGCGAGGCTATAGCTGCGTACAGCATCTGAACATCACCTTGATTCTGGACGTCAATGTCAAAAGGTGCACGTTATCCGGAGGAGGCGAAGCACAGAGCAACGGAACTGTCAGATTCGACCGACGATTGTACAACTTAGCAAGTACTATTAAACATTGTATGAAACAGCAATAATTGGTCACGCTAGTAAGATACCTGGCAGAGTAATTGGCCAAAGCCGAGCCTTTATCAGTAAATATCAAGTGATTTCGTAAAGTAATAGGTAGACGATGCAGTGGCATCCTTTAGGCAAGCTGGTGTTAAAGCAATAGATGATTGTGTTGAGAGAGAAAAGTGAGAAAGAGAGGGAAAGAATTAATCGCATCCGCTAGGCTTCTAGACAGGTGTCGAGAAGTGATTAAAGGGATGACAAAAGGATGCCTATAATAAAACAACTGGATGGGAATTTTTGAGAACGTCGACATCCTGAAAACAGACCATTAGTTGGTGAGAGGACCGAAGGAGACATAAACACTTACCGAAAGCAAGTTCGGGATCACCATCGCGCCATAGAATTATACAGTAGAAATACAGATACTTTCGTCTCCTCGCTCTGGAGTGCGATTCGTTGGGGAAAAATGAGAAAAGGGAGGAGATAAGTTGAGAAATAAAAAGGGCAAGAGAGCAGCAGACCGGGAGTTATACAACGAATAAAGCAAAGCGAAGAAAACAGCCGATGAGAGCCAAGGGAGTTCTTCTATGAAATTACTAAAGGCACGACATGTGACGGCTGAAGCGTCACATTCTATCGTACGAGCTGTATGTGTAAGAATTTTAGCGGTACTTTTGTCTGGGAGAAGAAGCGACAGGCGGAGATGATAAGATAAGGGAGAAAGGGCGGTCAATCGATGATGGGACGAGAGGTCTGTCGATGTGCGATGAGCGAGCAACTCGGCGAAGACCCAAGTAGCAACACACACCTAAAGTTCTCAACGCGTTTACGACATGTCCATCGCGACGTATTGACCAGGAGAGTTCTGCTGCGACAATGTGTCGTACAAGCCATACTCCTGTTGTTGTTGCTGAGCGGCCATGGCAGCTTGATACTGCCTCTGGACCTGAGCGGCGTACTGCTGGTAGGCAGTCGCCATCTGCTGAGTCTGCGTATACTGCTGCTGGCCGCTATGTGGAGTCGCATTATTCAGCGACGGTGACGTGTTCTGAGAACCCGGTTGGCTTCCTGGGTGGGTCTGCGTGTTCCCCAACGCTTGGCTCAAGGAACTCGAACTCGATTTTTGGGGAGGTGGATTCGAAGCTGAGGGAAGGCCGGTGTTGATGCCGACGCCATTGACTTGCTGAACCTGAACAACTTGAATGGGAGTTGTAAGCGAGCTGGTGTGGTGATGTCCTCCATTCATGTTCATCACATCGGACTTGGGACTCGTGTTGGCGCTACTGACGGTTGTGACAGGGACGCTGACGGGGACGGGGGTTCCAGTTCTGCTGCTACTAGCCGCACGGCTGACGGGGACGCTAACGGAGTGATTCTTGAACATAGGAATACGGTCACGGCCTTTGCGATCCTCGTCATGAGCAGTCGGCGCAGTCGAGGCATGGTTGTTCGAGTGCGACTTCCTGCCGTGTGTACCGTTCTGCAGACATTCGTGTTGGCCGCTTGCCAAAAGCGCGAGGCCAACAGCGCCGTGGTCGCCCGAATGCTGGTAGTGATACCGAAGACCATTCATGTTCTTGTATCGCCGCTGGCAATCGCCGACACCACAGGCGAATGGTCGGAGTCTCTTTTCTGCTTCCCTCTCGACCTCGCGAAGTTCCGTCTCGGTGATGTTCATAGTCGACAAGTTCAGATCGTAGTAGGTGCTCAGAAGCTGAGTGTCCAGAGTGGGAGGGAGACCACCTTCCCCGTTCACCCCAGAGCTACCCAAGCTCAGACTCCTGTTCAATCCGACAACGCCATTGGCAGCGTTTTGCGCTTCTCGTTCCCTCCTCTTCCTCTCCAACAAGTCCTTGACGTGCTCCAGATCCTTCGGAGGGGCGAAGTTGCAACTTCCATGGGTCATGTGGTACTTCAACCCGTTTGCCTGCTTATAAGATTTGTTGCAATTGGGCTTAGGGCATCGGAACGGTTTGGATAGAAGAAGGGAAGCCGCGGGTCGGAGGATGTTCGACGTCGAGTGACCATGGTGAGAAGAGGAAGCGGGGTGCCCATTGGGCACCGCCGATGACGATCCTGCCGCCACTTGCTGTCGACCAACAGCTGGCGTGGCGGTGGTAGGAGTGGCTGGAGCGGTGTGAGCCTTGGATGGTGGGGATCTGTTACCTGCCTGCTGTGGCTGGCGATGAGGGGGTCCAGGGCTTTGGCTCCCTCCGCGGCTTCCAGGGGTACTGCTGGCCGGTGTACAACTGGAGCTTGGTGCAAACAAGAGAGCAGGGGGGACGCATGACATCTGGGGTTGTTCACCAGACTGCGTTTGTTGCCCATCTGGCAACTCCTGTGGTGGCGGGTATTGTTGGTCAAAACTCGGCTGAGTTTGAGCAAAGTTTTGTTGCTGTACCTGTTGCCCCTGTTGCTGTTGCTGTTGCACCTACGACGGTGAGTTGATAAGCGAAAAGAAGCTGGAATGCGGAAGGATGGTACCCACCTTGACTCTCTCCCACTCATCTCTGCTCGCTCCGTTGAACTGAGCTCCAGGCAAGCAGCTCGAATAGTCTGATGCAAAGCGAGCGTAGGCGTTGAAAGCTTCCTCCGGGTGAGTAAGCATGCTGGCGCCGTTGTTACCATTGCCTAAACCAAGTTGAGAACGTGGATAGCTCAAGTTGATATTTAGGTTGGGTCGGATAGTGCCATGATGGTGTCCATTGGCCGTAAACCCGGTGGGCGAACTTTGTCTTGTACTGGCGGCGGTTCCGGATAGCGGGGATGATGGTTGGGAAATATATGGGGATAGAAGACCATGGGTCCCGACGTTCGCACCTGGCAAGTGATGCGGAACAAAGGCCTGTGGTGACGGATAAGCAGACAACGGTGTTGATATTGGCGTGTCAGGAGGGGACGGGGCACCACTTGACGGCGAGGACCGAGCGCTTGATGCCCGGGTATTTGGAAAGTTGGCGATCGAATACGATGCGGTGCTTGCTGTTGGGCCAGGCGATGTTTGGGAATGGTGGACAGGGGCAGATGACATTCCGTTGTCAAGCTCCAACTCGAGCTCCATGTCGTCGGGATCGAATAGAGTCTGTTGTTGCCGTTGGGTCTGTTGGAATTGAGAGCCACCTAGGCCCTGGTGCTGATGTACAGATGCCGAATTCGCAAGGTGCTGAAAGTGTTGTTGGAACTGTGCTGCAGCAGTGGCGTTACGAGAGACTGTATTTGAATTTGGGCTATTTGAGTTGGGTCTTTGTTGGGGCGACAGCTCGTTCACTTGGGGGTTGAAAGGCACTTGGATGTGCGCTTGGGGTTGCGAAGGGTTGGAGTCAACGACAACGATATGGACCTCCTCGAAATGTTCGAGTAGTGCATGAAGGTCGCTGAGGTGGAGGCCACAGCATGTATAGTTCCGACACTGAGCAAGGAAAAAGCCTCAGGGATATTGGCCTGTGAGACAGAGATAAGACAACTCACCAGCTCTCCCTCACGATCGAACACGTTCAGCGCGTTGAGAATGGAGCTGCGGTCACTCTCCATCGACGAAGGTGTCCTACCGGCCTCCCATGAACTGAGCAGCTGGTGCGTCGGCGAGCCGACTGGGAATCTGGAGCTCCATGAGGACGGATTGCCGGGTGTTGTCCCTGACATTGACATTCCAAAGGAGGCCGCTCGCCAGGAGATAGGCGACCCAATGAAATGGCGGGTGTAGGATGCGGGGTTGAAGGGACCTGATGATGATCCAGTATATGAGCCGACACCGTCCATGTTAAAGTCTACGGGGTTTGACGACGAGGACGACGATGAGGAGAGGTGTGAGTGGGAGGAGGAAGGAAGGGCGATGGGTTGGGAAGATGTGAGAGTAGATGTAGCCATACTAATAGAAGATATAGTAAAGTAGAAGTAGAATAATAATTTTGGACGAGGGGATGATGATGGGAGGGTGTCAAAGACGACAGCCTAGGATTATCATAATTCCACCTTATCGGTTATTTATTTATTATTCGTTGAACTTAGCAAGCCAAACATCAACCAATGTCGGTACCTTTCGGATCCTCCGCGCTAATGCCGCACCTGTCCCCGCAGGCAACGAGGCCGACCAACGCACAGCACGGGGAGAACTGGTCTATTCCTCATCCATCTTCCGATTCTCCATACGTTTCCGTTCCCTCCGTAAATCTTTATCAACACACAGAGCTTCCTTCATATCTTGATCCCTTTCTTCACATTTCAATACACTTGGATCAAGACAAGCTATCAAGTTCCGTAGCCTTTAATAATGTATGATTCGATTCTCTTAACAAACCCTGCCCACTCGTGGCCTCGAGGCCATTCTTTGGCAGTTGGCCCTCGAATCTTTCGATCATCATCATCACTGGTTCCAATTGCCTGTCACCCGCTAGTTTCTCATGTTTACACGTAGTGCATCTGAATTATCACCCCCCAGCCAGACAAATCTGTACACGTTTGACTGGAGGCAACTTGTGTCGCGCTTTCCGAGCTTAGCCCGACAAGCTCCGGACTAATTATATTTCCTGAAACTATGTAGCAGACCAGACGATGTCATTGTACAGCTGGGAGAGACGGGACTGCAAAGCGTTGCACACCCAAAGCTATAATTCCGACGAATCATAGACACGTCCCGGGCCCGAGGAGGATTGCAGTGGGCCGGTTATGCTCCAAGTAGGTGCCTCCAACTCCCTTTCTACGCGCTTGTTCCTGGCTGTCCTGGTACTATGCCACCAATGATAAACCTAAACCTCTGGATCATTGCCGGTAGACGGAACCCCCCTTGCCCTCGATCATCAGCCTGGTTTACGGAAAGCCCACCACATGTCACAGCTTCATTTACACACCTCAATTCTTCTCTGGCTCCTCATGTCGCACCTGGAGGCCTCTCTCTTCGTCACACGGGAATTAGAGTTTGCACTCTATTCAATGCTGTGATCTCAATAGAGTTTAGGTTTCATGCAATGCTGTCTTGGAGTGTCTCGGAGTCCCTCCCCTGCGGCCATTAGCTCCGGGCGATCACCATCCGACTCTGTTACCATGTATGGGAACTCGCTAAGTCAACCCGCCCGATCATCCACTTAGCAGTCACTAGGCGCATAGTTGCTCCAACTCCCCACTAGCGAAATGAAGGGATTCGTTGGCTTTCGTGTGTCGCCCCAATTCATCTTGAACGGGCAGCACAATCCACCGAGCTGCATAACAGGCGCCTTGGCGCCAAACCTATACAGCAACTGGACTTTCTGAGTCTTCTCGTCATTTATAAACTTTGGCCCGAATGTTCTCCAAGAGCCAAGCCAATGGGACAATCCCCAGACCAGGCAACTTCCGGGAGAAACATAGGAAACATCGGTCCTCTGCTAAGCCAGGCGCCAAGCGCAACCGAAAACAACGGTAAACTTGGAGCTCGCTGCTCTAAACGAAGCCCAAACGACACCATCCACAGTTTCATCAACGAACTACGGCACCCCAAACAATCTCTTTTCTAATACGTCCACATACAAATCTCAATTCAGCCATAACTTGGCTGGCCAAACCTCTGGATCTTCGGCGCTTTTGGCACGGTTCTGTGATTTCTCGCACCTGCGTTTCTGTCCCGATAGAATACCAGCACGACATAGTACATATCCACTTAGCATCACTGATGCCCGCCCATCTTGCGTACCCAGGGAATAAACGACGATGTTGACCCGCCTCCCCGACTCCAACACTACGTTTCCGACTTTTTCGCGCTTCTGCATGTATGTCTTCTCAATCACTCCGAACTCCTTTACAAGTGGTCCAGACCAGCTTCTACAAGCTCCAGCCGACCCGAAAAACTGAACATTGGATCCCAAGTCTGGTTTCAAAAGTACGGCACCAAGTCGATCATCAGCCTGCTGCGGCAGCGGCGGACGGCTTTCCAGTCCAAAAGACACAAAATAATACGATTCGTAGCGCAATCCAATCCCACACCGGTCACCGACGGTGCACATCCAAAGCGATGTCGAAATGGCCAGAACTGTCAGCGCCTCAAGTCTAAAACGCGTTCCTGGAGGCGTACATAAGATGTTTTGACATCGCAAGAGAAAGGTTTCCGTCTTCCTCTCGGTGGCACTCTGCCAGACCTTGACAACAACTTTCCTCGCTATTGGCCAAAGGGAAATATATAAACCGAATACTGAGCGTTTATGTCACTGGAGATGTCACAGCACAGGAAGTTTCTATAGTGTTTGACAACTCAAGTATCTCCATCACATTGGTGGTCAATTTCTGCCTGTAAAGTGTCACATAGTTCTGTTCACCGCCATCACCCTCTTCGCAAGCCCTCGATCTGCCTCCTACCAAACAGGGTTAGATATCCTTCGTTGAGGAAAGCTCAGGGCCGACTTCCTTAATCTTATCATCGGCGGAATAATCGCCGTCCACCCCACTCGGACTGGAGCTCAGACTGCAGTTAGATTCTGGATATCAATCATACTTACTTATCCATCGTCTAATCTGCTTCAGGATCGCAACAGTTATTTACTCACTGACTTAGTTTACTACCGTTAGAATGTTACACCAGTCTGTCGGCAACCTCGAGAACCGAATTTAACTATATGGCTCTGATCGTTTGACCATAGACAATGTCGATGTCAGGAAGCATCATGTTTCAGCTGCGAAGGCCAGTTGCCTTAGCGAGCAATGTCGAATAAACGGAAATCGGATGTCGCTGCGGAGGATAGCCAGAAAAGGTTTAACATCTTCGCTGACTGACGTTATTCAAGTCCCACCGACTAATAACAAACCATCCTCCCTGTTCCACTTGGGATTGAAAACGTGGTGTTCTGTGATGATGCTTGGGAACAAAGAACCAACGTGATTTCGAAGCGTTGCATGTCCGACTTGTTCAGAAGCAACGATTCACCCCATAAGTACTTGGATTCCGTTGGAGACCCTTAACATATCTCGTAACTCGTCAATTTTGAGCAGAAAGCCACAACTTTATTTTTAACCCTATTTACCCAGACGCAGAGGGCAACATTCAGGGGGAGAACCAGTAGAACGGCGATGACGGTGACGCATGGTATGTTATAACTCATTCCTACTCACAAATCACAGCACTACTCCCATGTCCCGCTGCAATGAGCAGCCTATCCATCGAGCTTTTGGCAACAGACGGCAGACGCAGCAATCAATATTAAAAGACAATAACGACATTACATCTACCCGCCGTCCTTTCACAAACATGCAGAGGAATTATCGAGATATCGATATCCCCAAGTGTTCCATTAGTTCACAAGCCTTGCAGCGTAAATCCTTGATTGTCACGTCAAGGTTCGCTTTGACCTGAAAGAGGACTCCAACTTTCACATGGACCTTGCTACAGAAGTGCAAAAGATTCTAGAATTTGATTGAATGTTGGTCGAATCTGGAACAAATGTTAGCTTGGCAAAGCAAGGTGAAAAAGTCATTTTACGTCACGACAATCTTGTGTTCAAGTGTGAGGGCATCTCGGTCAGCCTCTGCTCGCATCCTGGTCGATCCTTGTCTGGAGTACGGCGGTGGAAGCAGGCCTAGAACTCGAATGAGTGGGCGCCATCCGATCCAGGGCCAAGAGGCCAAGTGGCACATGTAATAATACGACCTCTGGACTCTGCGGCACCCATCTACGGGGTCATATTCCGATGAACACAAATCTCCGCCGTGAGCAACTGTTGGATCTGTTCTAAACCTCATTCGATGGGGTAGGAGTGTTGGCATCAAACCTAGTCTCTGAACATCGAGCATCCAGCTGCCTGTCTAGACTCTCCCGTGGTTGCATAAGTCCAGCACCTCAGTTCACCTGGCAAATTTCATAGAGCCATTTTTTAACCAGACGGTAATTGGAACCTGTGCATACTGATCTAAGGCTGCACAGAGTAGCGCATCTCGGAAGATTCGGTTCGAAGTCGCCAGACGACCCTCGAATCTAACACAACCAGCAATTGAATTGGAACGAGCGCTCGATCTGGCGCTAGCTCATTTTATGTCAAAGGACGTGGAGACAACTGCCGGAGGCATCTCTCATTACCCATACTTGGTGAAATAAGGGTTCAGAAGCGAGATGGTTCTACATGGGTTTTCTATCATCACTGTGGGTGGCGTGCACGTAAATTCCGTGTGCGAGTCCATGCTTGGCAACTGGATTCACGGACGGCTAGAGTTACTTATTTCAAGACCCAGAAGTCGGTGGCGGACGTAGTTTGCCCATTCAATACCATAGACGTGTTACGATCTTCCGACGCAAAGAACCCGGTGCGTGAGGCAGCGAGAAGGCTCGGAGTTCTACCTGAAGCGACAACAACAAAGTCGGCTCCTTCAGTTTGTTCTGGTGAGAAAAACGATGGTTATAAATACTTGTTGGTTCGGAGGCCTTCTCACAGAGATAATTCCATTCAAACCGGCTCCCGAGCCAATTCGTTGTTTCGATGCGACACTCACCATTGGTTGAGCTTAGCGGTGCTCTTTTGGTATGGAGGGTTCTTGGTTCATCTCCGCCGTCCGACACCCAGCTAAGTGCTGCCCACTATTGTAAAATTCAAAATGGGTTAGCTACTCGATTGATAAACACCGCCGATAGCGAGAAACGATGTAGTTATTGGGGCTTGGAACGCACTGGTTGTGCGTGCCCAAGGTGTTTTAAATCACTACATGCTGGCGGTGCCGAGTGGCTCGAGCCTCCGCGATGAAATTCCCTAAGATATAGGTAACTCGGAAAAAGTCAGACCGGGTATGCGTAATGGACCTTCCCTCACCTCGTTTCCAATCCACAACCCACAGCTTAACCCTGGGCCGTCATTTCTCGGTAAGCCGACCCGCCATCTCGAGACTCACTTCCAGTCACTTCCGCAAGCCCATTCGCATTTCGCCTGGAATATTGAAGGTTAAGTCTGCAAAGCCAAGTCCTATGACGTCGATTCTAGGGGCCTGGATGAACAGATTAACATATGTTCGGAACAGACGCCAAGTGTGCATGGCAGGGGAAGCACCGACGCGTTTCCGTGCTTGCTCAGCAGTTAGTGAGCTGTAACAGGCTGTAACCAGGGTGTAACCAAGCTGTAGCAACCACCACAGTTAAAGAACATTACAAAGTATCTGGCCCATGAGCTCCCATGAGATCGTTAGAACTTGGTAAGCGCAGTCGGGTTTTGAAGACTTACACGCCCGATTATCTATGCTGTTGGCCACTGTTAAGTTAACCGTCGGAGAACCCTGCTTCGCGCTAAGTGGACTGTAGCATTTCAGAATGTTCAAGGCACGTTTCTGCAATTGGTCCTCCGTACCACGTGTGTTACTCATGCGTCCAACCGTCAGCTTCTGTTGGTCATTCCGAAGTGCGATGCCAAGGCAACCACGATGTAAATGACCACGGGGAATGCAGAGGTGTGGAGTGCCTGTAGAAAAGTCCCGCATGGTATGGATTTTGGGCCTCATACCAAGAACAGCGTTTGCGACACCCCAGTTCGCGGAGGCTGGAGCAACCGATGTATGGTGGCTGCGCCCCCTTTGATACCAGAAGACTTGGTAGAACCCCTTAGAGGCTAGAGCCCAAGGTCCTGAGTTCCGGGGATCGAATGTGCCAGTCAAGTTTACCCATGTGCCACAAGTAGTCGGATACCCTTTGGCACAAATGCAGTATCCATCGATTCTCCTGTGTCGTGAACAAGATATCGGCCGGGCAGTCTGTGTGGAAGATTCATGGACAGCACAGTTAGAGCACAGTTCATATACATCGGCCTGCACCAGACCAGAGGCTGTTAGAGGCTCAGAAAAGCAGTCCGGAAAGGATTGCATCGATGACCACCATACATGTGACAGAGGGTCGAAGGTGATTTCCAGATGATATCCCTTGCTCGTGGTGTCCTCTTGGCGGAAAGAATTCCTTCCGTGTGTCGACTCAGACTGTGCATTTAAGCAAAGAATATCGCAAAGACTGAGGAACAATGCCAGCGACAAGAACGAACAGAAGAAGAGAACAGTGGGTGCGTCCGCGATTCGCGGACTCCAGAGTCAGACTCCGATTCAAGTCTATTGATGGCCCAGTCTCCGGCATATCGGCAAGATCCGTCGGGACAAAGCCGACGTGCCATACGCAAATGTTAATTCATAATGACGTGACCCCGACGTTGGCTGGCATGTCTTGCGTTTTGACCACTCGCACCTCCATCTTAATGACCTGTGTGGCTAGATAAGTGCATTATCTTTCGCACCTGCGCTTATTTGCTGTTTTTATGACCTCACGAACAAACTACGCTCCATTGTCACCGGAAATTCCAACCTTTCCGGCACCAAGTCATTCGAAGACGCCCCGATTAGGCCAGACTATTCGGCCAACGCATTTTCCTGTTCACGACGGCGAGGAGCAATATGCTGAAGAGATTATAGAAGTTGAAGAAAGGCACGAATACACGAGAGGGAATGTGTTGAAATCACTATGGGGAAAGGTCAAAGTGAAAGTAAGGGGCAATACAGGGTTGCTTTTGATTGCTGCTTCGCAAGCTTTCTTCTCCTTAATGAACGTTGCAGTGAAAACACTGAACAGCATCGATCCACCGGTATCAGCATTGCAGGTGCGGCAACTTTTATGTCACGGAAAATATCAATCTGATGCGGGAGCAGCTCATCGTCGTCAGAATGGCAAGTACACGAAAAGGTCCCTGAACCCCCTGAGTCAAATTCTTAAATGCGTCTGGTATATGTACAGGGGATAACATATATCTGCTGCTTGGTATACATGTACGTGAGAATAACTTTGCGTTTCTGTGTACTAACTTGATTCCCTAGGATTCTTGCGAAAGTCCCGGAGCCTTTCTTAGGTCCAAAGGGCGTTCGATTGCTTCTCATCTTCCGGGGATTTACAGGGTGCGCAGCGTACCCAGTCTCACTCACTCATACCATATGCGACAGTATCTTATTGACCTGCAGATTCTTCGGTCTCTTTGGGATATATTATTCGCTCCAATACCTGTCGCTTTCAGATGCAACCGTTTTGACATTCTTGTCCCCACTATGCACCGCTGTAGCCGGTGCACTTCTATTAGGTGAAACCTTGACCAAGGGGCAAGGGCTTGCGGCTCGTGAGTATCCGTTCTAAACGCTTTCGGTATAGCGGTTCACTGATTGCACACTTCCACCCACACACACAGTGACAAGCATGCTGGGCGTTATTCTCATCGCACGACCAGCATCACTTTTCGGAAAGGCAGAGAATCCTGACTTGGAGGTTCCCATCGACTTTGCATCGCCGATGATGACAATACCGAAAGAAGTCTCACCTTCCCAGCGTCTCTGGGCCGTCGGGTACGCACAGATCCCGTTTCATGTTTTATTGATCTCCTGAATGTCACTCCAGCGTAGCGCTCATAGGTGTGCTGGGCGCTACCGGGGCATGTGAGTGTTTGCACGGCCTCGTGTGTTGCCTTCATCTGTCTGATTCACTGCCCGTTGATAGACACTAGCCTCCGCGCGATAGGAAAGAGAGCACACCCACTGCACGCTCTCACCTCGTTCTCTACGCAATGTGTCATAGTGGCCTCCGTTGCGTGCGTACAACCCTATCATGTGCTGCATCCCCGGGCCTAATGGACTACGTTTAGGATGATCGTGAGGCAAGAGCGATTCGTCTTTCCGACACGCCCGGAGTGGTTGGCCATGCTCGCGATGATTGGTATTTTTGGATTCCTAGGACAGGTGGGTGTTTACCACCCTCGCGCTGGCATCGGTTTTCAAGCCTATCTCCTGTACTAGGTGCTGTTAACCCTAGGATTGCAACGAGAAACTGCGAGCCGTGGATCACTGGCAGTGTACACACAGGTCAGAACCTCCCATGGACCTACTGTGAGCGTTACACTCAGCTCATCACAACATTCTAGATCGTGTTTGCGACAGTCTTCGAGCGTGTTTTCTTTGACATCGTTCCTTCGCCGCTTTCCGTGGTTGGTACCCTGTTGATTATATCATCAGCCATGTATGTCGCGGTGAATAGTGATATTTACCTTTTGAATAGTGATTGTGTCTGACGGGTATGGTTTGTCAAGTTAATGAAGAGCCCTGACAACAAGGCAGCTGATTCGGTCACTTTGTTGCGCGTATCAGAGGATAGCATGCGTCGAGGACTTTTGGAGGACACTGAAGAACACGAATGGGAAGATGAGCCCGGGGCTAGACGAGATTCAGATGAGAGGAAGCATAGGGACGCCCACTGTGGGCGTCCCTATGACTGGGAAGACTCGGATTTGGTTTTGCCATTGTTTGGAGATCGTCCTTCTCAGAACCAACCTCTGCTCAAGCGGGGGCCCTAGATAACTAGAAACTAGGAGACAAGGTAGAGGTTCGTCATACAGTTCTTAGATGGATCCTGTAATACAATTCAGGTTCAAAACGGCGGAATTGTATGATCAGTCTTGTCAATTGTGACGCTCTTTTACTAGGCCTAGAGTCTGTGGATGGGTGCTGCACTGTCCCCAAACTCGTGGGTTGTTGATATTCGAACTTTGTCAAAAAAGAAACATTCGAGGTGCAGGCAAGGCTTTGTGAGCTTCAACTTGCCGCCTACACAAGCTACCCCGGGGCTGTGGATCGCCGGAACCTTTTGCCTAATTAGGGGGGGGTGATATCAAAGAACAATGACAACCTGCTTCCCTGCTCTCGCACGGTCTATCGAACACCGATTATGCACCAACCGTCAGTTGGAAGGCTGTTTACGATGACATTTGTTGGCTACCTTGACACTGCATTCCGCGGTTGCGACTCAAGTACAAACTAGGCTCTTTTCCTTTAACTCTCATCTCGGACTGGTATCCTGTTCGTCGACCTGGTGTTTACGACCCCTTTCGTTCACTTACAATGTCGTTGGCAAGAGACACCGGTACTTCCTTGTCTCCGCACGCACGAAGTCAGAAATACGTCTCGTTGGCCTCGGAGGATGGCAGCCATGTTCGGACAAACACACTCTACACTGACTCTGAGCCGACACTATACTCCCCATCCCCCGCTTCACCCGCCACATTACGAGATTCCCGACATTATAAAGATACTACATATCTCATTCCAGGACAAGGAAGCCGTTCGCCACCGCCATCCAAACCGCGCCCTCCTTATGTAGGTTTCAACATATCAAGGATGTCTATTGTGCTCATTTCCTGCAGGAACCTTTGATATTGAACATTATCCTGGTCTTTGGGACACCTTTAGTTATGTTCTCGCTGGGCCTCGCTATCGAAATTCTCGCAGCGCTATCAAGATCAAGAGGTGGTTTCGCCATTCCCCGAGATAAGATTCCAACGATCTTTGGGGACGTGAGTGCGCAATTCTTGGTTGTAAGTACAGCTCAGCCCGCTCTATCGCCGCACAGACACTCAAATGTTCCTAGTCATTTCTTCCGACATTGTTAGTCTCTTTAAGTTCTCAATCCGTTCACCACAGTTTATTCAACTCTTTCGTTGTCTAGCCTGGTTTTGCCCAGTGCGCTGTTATGGAGGGAGCTTGATTGGATGCTGCGCTCATACCAGGTATGTTCTCCCGCGATGCTTGTCTATGCCCTGTACCCTGCGATCTCAACCAATCTGACTTCATATAGCCATTTCTGACCCTGTTCCATGGCAATGCTAGCGCGGAGGAGACAGTTCTGTTGGACTATGTGTGTACCCTATCCCGTTTACCATGGATTTACATTTAACCTGAACGCTGTACAGGTCGAACTCGGGTTCGTTTCTTTCCTCCCTCGCTATTTTTGACACTTGATCTGATTGATTGTCAAACCCAGCCCTCTCCTCGCCCTTGGCCGTGCACTCAAATACAAGCATCGCATTATCTTCGTATCATCGTTCACAGCCGTGCTCACATATCTGTTCGTCCCGCTCAGTAAGTATTGCTTGCGTGACTCCAATGGCTAGAACTGACTGGAACTGTGGCTCTTGCAGCTGGTGCGCTCCTCCAGATCAGACCAACGGCACAAATAGGGGGTATGTCACCAATTTGTTCATCACACACCCTGCTCACATCTAACACGTACATCGCATAGCATGGAGTGCCACGCGTACAGAAACCATCGGCAGAGCTCCTGATATCGCCAATCTCCAGGCCTTCCTAGCTGCAGCCGGGTATGCCGACTATGCAGTTCTGCAAAAGATAGATGTGGAGCCCGAGTTTATACGTGGTCCCTGGGCAACCTCTAAATTCACTGTGAGTGTGTGCTTTTGCATCAGCGGGAGCCCGATCTGATGGTATTCCAGTTCCCGACAGACCCATTGTTGAACGCAACTCTAACTGTAACGACACATGGACTGAGGACAAACGTCAACTGCTCGAATCCCATCGCACCCCCCACACTTGACTTCGTAGGGACCCCTCTGGTCACGATCACCTCACGGTCCATCAACAACTGCATCGCGAACGATACCTTCAGTCTCAATGTGAGTTACATGTGTTGTATGTAGCATCTGACTTTCCTGATTGGTGAACGAAAAAACAGGATGGTAATGACCAATCCGGTGTTGTTCGCGTACCATGTCCTGGAGCTGCCGCAGATCTGGAACCCCAGTTCCAACCCATAATGTTCTGGTTCACACATCTGAGACCAGGAGCCACAGAGCTGGCTGTCAGAACTGTCTTCTGTGCTCCCATCGTGACGGGTACCACCGCCAAAGTGGTTTCGAGGGTTGCTACCGGCCTCATAGCGACCATGGAGAAGGTATCTGACGAAGCACCCTTCAATGACGTGTTAAACGGCGCGAATTCGGGGAAGTTTTGGAATGGGTTCGTCTCATTTACTCTTCGTGATGGACCATAGCTTACTGATACTCTCTAGCCTTTTCTTTGAGCCGACGACCAACAATGTCATTCAAGCCCGGGAAACCGCCATCAACCTCATGGTTCCGACCGCTATCATAAATCGACTAGAACAACGGGCACAGTCGATCGACGAAGGGTTCGCACAACCAAACGGTGTCCTCGATGCTACGAGCTTTGTATACGTGTGTGCTGTTTCTCCGTGATGACTGTCTCTGTTGCTCACACCCATAATCAGACCAAATACCTGACTACAGCTGCCAAGGCGATCTACTTTGTACCCGCGAATGCGACTCTTGAGGCAGAGGTCAATTCCATCGTGTCTCGACTCTGGGTAGAGTGAGTTTCTGGTGACATAGCTGAGATGAAAACATGCTCATCACTAGTACTTCAGTCCACTCCCAGCACACACACTCGCCGCCATCCTTTTGTTGACCGGTATCGCCGGTACCATCCTTCACTTGTTGAACCGCCGACAACGCTTGAAGATACCCATGTCGGCGCAGCCAGGTACCATCGCAGCCACCGTCGCCCTTACCTCTCGGTCACAATGGGGCCAGATTCTCTCAGCCCAGGACGACATTTTGACGATGGAGAAGAAGCTGGAGGGGATGAAATTTGGCATGGACCAGGAGACGGGTGCTATAATTGCTGAGGACTACGGTATAGATCTGGCAGTTCCTGATCGAGAGGCGTTGGAAGTGCGGATGTCGCTGATGAGTAAAGTCTCGCCGCAGGAGTCGTCGTCGTTTGCTGCGTTCCAGGTTGCGGCTGGGTTCAAGCCTTGGACTGCGAGCAGCTCGTCGTAGCATTGTTAACCTGAACTAGCGATACCTTTCTGTCTGTTCCCCTGGTTTTATTTGGACTTTGTCAAGCTTGCATACCCATACCACACTGTTTATTTACCTCTTGCACATCCAACTTTTCTTTTCACGAATTTTCACGAGTATAGCATAAGAGACATGTATTCTATGACTTTCGTATACATAGTTATTTTACCTTCACTTGATTCTGTTACATTGAGGTTTGGTGACACCAGAATGTAGGCTGGATAGGGACATCGTGAGTGACGATTCCCCTATCATATGAGTTTCCTTCCTTTATTGTTCATATATCTATAGTAGTAGTACATATCCGAAGGCGAACCGTGTCATCTCGACTCTGGTACTGCATTTTCAAAGATTCCTGTCCAAGAATAGTTGCTAGTGAACGCCAGATCGTACACTGGCTGACCCTCTACGTACGGTCAAAGTCCAAAGTTGAGAATCCTGCACTTTGCACTACAACTTCGTCATTGGCCCGGAGAGACGCGTCGGCAACCGCGTCAACTTCCGACGCGACGCGGACCCGACGTGGCAACAGGTGCCGACAATTCATTCGACATACAAACTAGCGAAGCGAACTTGAAATTCGAATTCGTGACGGGAATTGGCAAGCATTGAAAACGTCAAATGAAAATCCGGACCGACCAATACATATCACATATTAGTCGACATCGCTCACTGGCATATAGATCTACTCCATCTATGCCTCTACCAACTGTTCTCAATGGTTTCTCTTGGGCTTCTCTGCCGGAGTCCAAAGTCTGCTGGTTTCCGTAATTGCTGGAGCATCAGCTAGCCGGCCTTAGAGAAGCTGATTTCGAGCTTATTCGCTTCATCCCTGACAGGTTGTAGGCGAGAATGCTAGCCTATAGAGGTTAATGATGATACTAATTTTGGCAGGTAACGTTACTCACCTGAAGCGGCCTCAAGGCAGTCGCCAATAAAAGGTGAACAGTTTTCGTGAAGAGTCGGTAGCCCGGTATCTCTTCCTTTCCTCCCCATCGCCAGCAAAGCATCCCTCGTTTGCACCTCCACTCGTTTAAATGGCCCGAGTCCTCATGTCGTTGGCCTATGGCCCTCTCGCGCTTGTGCTCTTGATGCTGGCGCTGCTTAATGTGGTCGTGAGTATGACTGAATTATGTTTGCGTTGGATGGTGCTGACCGGTACAACCGAATCCACATAGGCCGCTCACGATTCTATTCCCGCCAGCAAGTGCGGTGCTCGAAACATGAAATGCTGTGAGTATTTACTATCTCCAATTTGGAGCTGGACTTGATAGAATAATGCCTGTTGGCGTACAAAAGGCAACCTCATCTCAGCGGTATGTGACACCTTATTTATCTTTACTCACTCGATGCTAATTGTTTTCTCTCTTAGTCTAACGACTCTGTTCTTGGCCCTGTCCTAAACACACTTGGGGTCGTTGTAGGAGATGTCGCCAAGCTAGTGTACGCTTCTCCTACTCAGTCATCGGCGTCCGTCTAACCATTAAACCTGACAGTGGTATCTCTTGCACTCCGTTGGATCTGCTCGGCCTCACTCAAAGTAAGGAGTGCCAAGGACATCCTCTTTGCTGCGAGGGCCAGGACTTTGTAGGTCACAACTATACCGATATGCAGAAAATGTCTTTGCTGATTAGACTCGCCTTTCCTTCCCTCATGCTTACAGTCTGGTGTTCTTGGCATCGTCTCTGTCGGATGCACTCCTATCAGAATTGGCGCTTGAGTGAACATCAGTCGGATCTCCGACCACTGCCACTCGAGTACACAAAACATTGTTATCGCTTTTCGATTGATGAGTCCCACTCTCATGCAGACCTACACTATGTCATACATATAGTATGTCTTAATTTACTAATGATGTTGTCCCGGCCCCTTGAGCCAATTCACAGCCCACGCTCATTTCCTTCCATATGGTGACGGCCTGTGACAATGTCGGAAAACGAACGGCATGGATCTCGATTCATCTCAGGCGAGCTTACTGACCGGATAATATGTTCTCCCTGTCACCTCTTCGGAGCTCTTTCCGCTCTACTGAGACCTTGAAACATATCATATCAAGAAGCACAAAGCCCGTTCATTTTATGTTCCAGGGACAACTCAGTGAGAGGCGTATTCGTCTAATCGTCTTTGCTGATTCCGGAACTCGGTCCCGGGTACCTCCGGTTTCAGTTGTAAGGCGAGAGAGATTACTCACATTGGAGAGCTCCATACAGCTCAGCTTTCAAAGACATTGTTCAAATTCCGTTTTTAAGTTATTTACATACCTCGAAAGTCAACTCTTGGCGCCCGACGGGCGCTCCATACTGCGCGGAACTTGAATTCCGCCTCGCCCGGACTGCTCCTCGGAGATTTCCGCAATATCGTATCCATACCTCCGTCCCAAATGTGAACAGGTACCTGAGGCTGCGTCTTCGCCTTTTGTCCTGTTGAGCCGAAACGCTGCCATTCCTGTGAGAGTTGATTTGATGTACTTAAGTGTTCTGATTTCGGAGCATGGGTGCTGCTTCTCAGACTCCTAACCACTCGCCTCTGGACGCCTAATTTAGTTTTACCGAACTTTCTCCGACGTACGTTAATAGTCTGGCTGCTTCTGTGCATATCGATATATGATAATGGTACAGTCACCACTGCCAGAGGTGCATGCACAGATCTACTGCCTATATATGTGCGGGACCTCGAACATGCCTGAAATGTAGTTCCCACATGTTTGCCTTGAGGTTCTCAGAATGATAATTCGTGACATTAAATCTTCACATTCATTTGTACAGTGAAAAACAGAGCGGTTACAGTCATGCGTTGTGGCAAGAAAAGAGAAGAGAAACCAAGGAATTAAGTGTTACATCAAGTCAATAAAAGTACATACAAGTAAAGATACGCAACGGAGAGCATATTCGCGAAAGTCGAAAGGTAAGGTGTACATTAATAAATTCATAAAAGAAGAAACTTCCAAAGTGGAAGTATCAGTCGATCTTTATAAGCCCTAACTGACCTTGCTCAATACAAGCAATATAGCCATTGACAGGTTCGTTCTCGATGGAGGATGGACCAGTGACGTACAGCGGTCCCAGAGCCTTCACTGCGTTGACACGGTTGATAACAGTGACAGCGTCTTTATCACTGGGATCGACGAGTCTCTTCAACTGATCCGCGCTAAAGATTGGCGCGGCAATGGAAAGAAGCTCTGGTGAGAACCTTGAAGCCACAGACTCCACCATGTCGTTGTCAGTTGCCGCAAAGACATCTTATATATTCAAGCAGCAGCTGTAAGCAAAAGGAGATGCGAGCACACAGAACAGAACTAACCTTTACAGAAATCGAGGGTCTGTCGCAATTCGTCCTCAGTCAGTTTCTTTCCTACGTCCGCTGTGCCTTGGATGATGGGCCGTAGCATATCAAAGGCCCTATCGAAATTATCTTCGTCGACGTCACAGAGATAATTGGATTGTTGTGATCGTATTTGCTTATAGACGCTGAGAACCACGACGAGGAATCTAAAATTCAAGGGTATATGAGCTAACACGGGTAAATTGCATTCCATTAGACGGCGCCCACCTTGTGTAGGCAGTTGATGACTTGATGTTGTAGAAATCCGAGGCAATATCCTCAGTGCAGTGGCCATTTAGCGAGGCAGAAATTGTAATTGACGCTGTTAATCCACTGAGAATTGCCAGATGGACGCCAGACCTAACATATTAATTATAGAGATGAGTGAGTCAATCATGAGAGGCAACGTTACTACGTACGAGAAAAATGGGTCAATAAATGCTGTCATGTTGGTTGCTTGTTAGGAGTGGTTTTCAGATCTATTAGAGAAGCATGTACTCACCTCCAGCGTCTCCAACAAGCCTGTAGTGATCGCCCGAGTAACGATCGGGAGAGTAGCTGTAGTCACTTGCAGACTTGACATCACCCACAAGGGTTCCGGCCCCAAGAAGATCCTTAATACCAGGGGCAAGGAAAAGTTGCTCAAGGTAGTGGTCTTTCAGTGACGCCTCCTGATTCGCGGCTCTTGCGTCAGACTTCTTCTTCGTAGAAATGACTTGATCCATAACGACTCCAACGGAGACCTAGCAAATGCATGGTGGTGAGTAGCTGGCGCCAAGGCTGATGGCAAGTATGCTCACAACTCCGTTTGCCAGCGGTATGAACCACGCCCAACCGCTTTCATCTAACTTTCTGTCAGAGGATGGCGATTTACGCAAAACAGTCGGGAACATGCTCACCAGTCAACGCCTCAAACCAAGGAGCATTTTCTCGCCCAGTGCCGGGCTTGTACATTTTCAACTGTCCGGACCAGTAGCCCCAGCAAGCTATGTTCTTGAGCGTCTGATTCATACGGCGATTGTGGAGATACTACAATAAAGTCCATGCCTGTTAGCGATCAAATACAAGAGGTAATCGGGATCATACTTTTGTTGACATGATCCCGTTTCGCCCGGACGCATCAATCAAATAGTCAAAGGTGATCCTCCCTTCACCAGAGGGGCAGGTGAAGGTAGCAGCGCATGGGCGAGAGGTAGGTTGACCATTCTCGTCGCTGCTGAACTCAATCTGGGTCACTTTGTGTTCTTGTAAGACCGAGGCACCACATTCCTCGGCATGAGAAAGTAGTATGTCGTCAAACTCCGACCGAGTCTAGGGGTCAATGTTACTTTTCATTCTTGTTGTCGAAATGACGGAATGATTTAAATTTGCTTACAACGTTCCATGATCCGTTGTCAGGGTCGTGTCGCACAAAGTCGGTATCTTTCGGTTCGTTAACAAGTAGCCGGGAAGATGCAAGCATATTGAAACATACATCCTTCTCTCTTAAACTGGTTCAGCTTAACAGCTGCGCCCGGCTGTGATACATTGATAGGTGTTAGCGTACATAGTAATTTGTGAGTCATAATGACCAACCTTGACGCAAAAACCGTGTTTCTTAACCTTGTCTTCTGCGCCTATGAAGCGCAAGAATAGTTTCAAAGACGGTAGCATGCTTTCTCCGATGTGATATCTATAGCGGGATGAGAAGACTCGAAGACGTGGAGCCAGTGAGAATTGGCGCAGACCGAGGAAACTTCGTCGCTTCAAGGACGGTGACCTGGATGCCCTCGCGAGCGAGAACTGAGGCAGCGTACGCTCCTCCAGGGCCTCCACCAATGATCAGGACTTTGGAGTGCGCCTATCGAGGCAGTTAGGAAGGGCGAGGGTCAGAATGGGTTGTGCCACTCACTGGGTCGGTATGGGACATGATAAACAGAGTGAAGTTGAAGAAGAGAAAGAGGCGAGAGTTAGGGATTCAAAGCAAGTCTGATTCAAAGACGTCCAATAAATATTGGCTTGGTAGGCCCATGGTGCACACAGATCTTGTCCGGCGCGAAAGGAGAATTTGAGCCGCAAGTCAACTTGACCTGCAACACTAGAATGGAGCCTGTAGGTATCATGCTAACGAATCTAGTCCCATTGACTCGCACGTTCCGCGATCAATCCATCCGACTCCAAAATGTCAAAGTCAAGATGCACGTCACCGTAAATGTACGAGCGTGATTGTTCCTAAAGGTTGTGGCCAATTCGCTCACACCTTGAAGTTGAAGGCTGTTAAGGATTAACAAAATGGGTTGGCCCTAAGCCACTTCTCGAGTTCCAAGCGCGTTCAAGCCAGATGTTCCATTCACATCAAGAATGTGCGATAGGATCTGATCATCCCAAATGGAAATTCACCTTGGGTCACCGACATCGTTCCAACGCATCGAGTTTTCACAATTGTGATGGTCAGTTTGAAACTGACCAATATGGGTGGAGCCGTCAGATATTACAGTGCCTTGGAAGTCGGGATGTGGCGAGGTGTAAAGACATTTCCAATTCCTGATTACGCATGAAGGTTCCGTTTATGCTTCCGTTGACACTGATCGCAAAACAATCGACCCACCCAAACGCCCGGTCCTGCCAAAGAGTACAAGACATCGTGTACTCGGAACCGTAGTGTCGAGAATGAAAAGCACATGTTATGAGAGGACACCAACCGAGAAGGACCCCAGATAGAGTTCGCCACAGCAACTACGCCCTGAGAGAGTGAAGACAGAGAATGGTGACAAGATCTCAGATTGAAAAGCGCCAGTTTGAAACGTTTGGTGCAAACGGGAATAGCCAATATCGTCAAGTTCAGGTTTCCTTTGCAGGTAAGAACAAGAATCTGACTTCCTGAAAGCGAGAAAGATAAGTCAGATTCGTCATCGGGCCCTTCAAGAGCCCGTGAGAATAGCATTAGGTAACGATCTGATGGGGAAATTGCCGAACAACCGAAAGTGTTCAGCTGCTTGGTTGCCGAACCATTGGTTATCCGATCGGCCCCTGGCAGAAGGGAGATCTAGTATGGACGTCAAGTCCTTAGTAAAGGTAAAGAAAGGGGCGAAAGTCTATAACTACTAATGAAACCGGTCGGCCCCAGTCCAGCATCGATTTTCACAGCAGAACACCGTGACGGGCGGCATAGTACTAGTCAAGTTGGGTGAGGGCCATATGTATGCATATCTCAAGTTCCTGTAAGAACGGTGGTGACACAATTCCTACTGTGTACCGCATTTGTTATTAGATACAGATATAATACATTCTCTAAAGTGAGATGAAGTGCCCAATGTAATAAGCGATGGGAGCAATCTACATAACTTATTATTAACAGGCGCCGAAATGAAATCTTCTACTGAGCAGTATAATCGAGATTCTGGACAGGACAGATAGAATTTAATAAAAACATCCAGAAAGTTGAACATTACTCCTCTTGTTGGGAAACTTGGATTAACCCAAGATTTCCGCGCTCCAGTCTTGTCACAAATCCCTTCACAACCTCCGTTTCAAGGCTGCTAGTTCCTCTGAAAATGGGATCCACCACCTTCCGGGCGTTAATGCGCTTGATAACATTAAGGGCATCTTCGTCATCCGACCCGATGATTGCATCTAGCTCTTCTGGTTTGAAAATCGGTGCCGCAGGATTAACTAGCTCCGCCCCGAATCTGTTGGAAACTTCAGCCTGCATTTCGGGGTCGACGGGCGCCCAAACAGCTGGCGATACTGTAAATACACGATTGATAATGAAAGTCGCTAAAAGCTCACCCTGGCAAAACTCTAGAGTCTTCGATAGGTCGGACTTTGTCAGGTTTTGACCAACATCGGCCGTCCCCTGGATAACTGAGAAATCAACTTTAGTCAGATCACTGAGATTGGCACTAGTAGTTCCACGCACCTGGGCGGATAATGTCGAACGCGCGGTCGAAGTTGTCCTCGTCGACGTCAGAGAGGATATCTACACTCTGACTGCGGATCTGCTGATAAGCACTCATTACTACTAGGAAAAACCTTAAAGGAAGTCAACTTTGCGGATATCACAACGAAAACCTGTATTGATGTACCGGGTGTAGGCGGCCCCGACTTTAATGTGGTGGTACTCAGCAGCCTCTTGCTCCGAGCAGTGACCGCGCATCGAAGCAGCAATTGTTGATGCGGCAGTGAGTCCTCCGAGCAAAGCCAGGTGCACCCCAGAGCTATATCGTCATCCTATCAGGTACCCTCCTTCTCCAACGGATCAGAGAGAGCGCTTACGAGAACAGCGGGTCTATGAAAGCTGGAAGGAATCCATAGAAGTTAGATGCTGCCAACTTGTCCACGCAGTCGGAGAGACTAACCAGATGCGTCACCGATAATCCTGAACCGATCCCCGGCGTATTTGTCTGCTGAATAACTGTAGTCAGACGCGGACTTGACACAGTCATCGACCAGCGTTGCCGTTCCAAGAAGCTTCTTCAGGTTGGGAACTAGGTCGAGTTGCCCGAGGTAATGGTCCTTCAAAGAATGGATGCCAGACACGGAAGCTGTTCTCCCGTCTCTTTTCTTGGATGCGCTTACGTCTTGGTCCATGACTATCCCCACAGAGACCTTAGATACAGTCGACACCGTCTTAAACCATACCGGTGC
>ML210429.1:17452-30211 GCA_004369085.1 Coprinopsis marcescibilis | reverse complement strand
TCAGCAAACTATTATCCCAAGGAAAAAGCAAGCGAAGTACTGAAAAAGAATGGCGGTAGCCTTACACTTGGCTACAATCATGTTGGACCCGCCGGGCCGTTCTCTTTCTTCCTCGACGAACGCCAAAGTCTGGACGTCGGATTCCTTAAGGTTTTGTTCACCACCAAGCCAACCGACCTTGGTTTCATCGCTCAAGAGTCCGCTTTCAAACCTCTGGAAGAAGGGGCGGAGATTCGGACCTCTTCAAAGGAGGCAGAGGGCGTATGGGGAAGCGTTCTGTACACCATTGTGCAACGACGCGCTGAATCTTCGGCGTGACAATCTGTCAAGTCCCTTCGACGGGGCCAGGTGTGAGACAGGGTCGCATGTGCGACCGGTTTCGACCTGCTGTTACCTCACTGAACTATTTATTGTTATTGCTGCGCCATTCCCTTGGACTATCCCTGCTTCTCTTTAACTTCATTTATGGAATATGACTTGCTTTTTTAGTGTGCATCTGTCTGATCTTGAGTATCGATCATCCTGTCAGGTTTACATATGTCCGTTCGCTCTGTACATCATATTCCATCTATTTGCCACATCTTGTCCATCTGCCGTAAACCAGTGGAACACGCATAAATATAGCGACATACCGCCACTTTGAGATCCACAAATCATGACAGTTGTCGTACATAGACGCCCAATGGTGGTGGAGACTCTTCATCTCTAAATCGACCAGTTTTCTAAGATTATCGTAAAATTTCTATTTCTCGCTATTTCTCGCAATACAACACATGTCAGAAAATGAAACAAGAAGCAAGAAAAACATCATATACTATGTACACTAGGAAGAGACAAACAACAAAATAAGAAAGGGGTTTCCAGGCATCATTAGGTTCGTAAAAGAGAGGCGAAAAGGGGCCTGATGCTACAAGTACAAAGGTTATCAAAGCCAGTATAATGGAGATGATTAAAGTGAATTTCTTTTCTGAATACAGATGATTCAGAAAAATTGCTACAGGGCTGCGCGATGGTTGAGGCGCGTGTCAACTAGGTCGACCAGGAGAAAAGAGTCCGCAGTAGTCGACGAATTGCACCAGAGTACAATGAAGGGGGGCCAGTAAATCGAACGCATATACACACAAAGCTAAAGAAATATTAAGAAAGCAACCGGTAAACGTAATGTGACAGCAGAGGATGAACACAGAGGGGAATGCATACAAGTCGGTATCCACAAGCGGAAAGCCTACGACCGGGACTAGACGGGGTAGGCGGCGTGCAGGGTTGGCCGGGGCGGGACCTGCTGGTGCTGAAAGAACAAAGTTCAGTCAACAGGCAAGGATGTTGGTGTTGGTTCAGCGATCACTAACCACGTTAACCCACATCATCGATGCAGGCTGCTGATGTTGGGGCTGCGCGGTGCCTTGCTGATTAATGGCAGGACCCATGTCCCGCTCTTCAGACATGTACGAGTCTTGGGATGGTTGGCAGCCGTAACTGCTAGCGGGCGCAGCTGCCTGAGCAAGGATATGTGTGTATCCCTGCTGATCGTTGCCGTTGGATACCGTCGAGTTCCGTGTGTCTTCTGGATAAAAGGGGTAGAAGAGGTTTGTCGGAACGTCAACCAACTGCTTGTCGTTGGGCGTGGAGCCTCCACTGCTGCCGCTATGGCTTGTACTTCCCAAGCTGTGGTCACTGGTTGCAACGATAGACCGAGGTTGAGGACCGTAGATGGTCGGTCCAGCAGGCTGTTGAGGGTAACTCGAGCCTGCAGTCACAATGGCAGATCCAGCCTGCTGCGATTTGAGCACAGGAGATATGTGGGAATCATCGTCCCAGTCAGGTTCAGGCATGAGAACAGAGTTGCCGGTAGGGGTGTACGTTCGGAGATTGACATTCATGACTCGTTCAGCGAGACGCGCGATCAGAGGATGAGCACCACCGAAGTCCTTGCGTTCCCACCTCCACCGGAAACGGGGGAGCATGTCAAGTGCCAGCCATAGGTCTTCAAGCTTGGTATCGAATGGTAGTGGGTTAACCTTGGACATGTGTCCGTAAAGGATGACCATGGCAGCGATGTGCAAGGGGATGGGTGATGTAAAGAAAGCAATGTCAGGGAATCGGATCAGTTGGTTATGGATGATAATCGTGTTGTGCGATGTGATAATGGCTGAAAAGGTTGGTCAGAAGGAGAGACCACCGAGAAATGTGTTGACCACCCACCATCGATCAGAGCTTTCCGACGATGAGTGTACGAAAGCTCCTTGGAGCTAAAAAGCGCCCTGAGTAGAAGGATCCGGGCGATGCCCAGCTTCAATAGAGTCAAACCTTCATCCTCGGTGATCTTCTGAACCAGCTGAACTCGGTCCTCTATCGGCCATGCTTCAGTTCCGGTGAAGTAAAACTTGTAGCGGTCAGGCATGCTTCGTCGGAACTCGGACATGCTCTTGATGATCCTCGTTGCGTTTCGCATTATGGTGTCCGGTGCTTGCTTGTTAGGCGTGTATAGAGAATTAATGATGTCTGCTTGTATTTCCGCGATAGGATGCGAAAGTTCAAAATGCTCCGAGAAGTCGGAAAACCGTGCTTTCAGCGGCCTGCTGGGGCGTGGAGTGTTCGTGTCCGAAGGTGAAATCGCGAGTGGTCGTCCAAGCAGGATGGAAGTACCACGGTCATGAATGAGGACGATACCCCACAGGCGAATGCGGAGCTGACATTCCTCTTCAGTAAAAACGTTCTGCTGCTCCGCAGAGCTTTCTTCCAGCGAGTCGTTGCTGACGCTAAGCTGAGTGGTGGGATCGTGGTGAAGCCCCAGTTCGATCGATAAACGAACTAGACTTCCAACAAGACGCCAAAGGGTTCTACCCTGTCGCTGTGGATACCAAGTTGAGCACGAGGAAAAAGAAAAACAGTTGGTATGAGAAAATATTCTCACCTCAGTATAAAGGTACCAATGTAGGAGAATCAACGCTTGCAAACTTGAAATTGTAACACGAAGATCGGGTTTGACAGTTAGGGCCCGTTGGAAGAACTCGTCATGCTGAGGCCAAGTTGGGGGCATCAAATTCTTCGCCATCGTTGGCCCCAAGTGACTGGCAGTCTCTGCCGACGCGTCGTCGACCTTTGCATTGACCGCTCGGTGGTTAAGGTCGCTGAGGGTTCCAAGGGCGAAGATGAGATAGATGCTGCAGATGTGTCCCGGGTCGTACGACGATGTGCCGTCGTAGAGTTCATCCAGGATTTTCTGCAAATCTTGCCTTCCAAATACGGGCCGATGGAGATTGAGGTGCGTGAAATAAACGTCGATAATGTGCTTGGCCATTTCCCGATCTTTGGGCAGCCAAACCTCTGCCGTGGCTCCAATAACAGTAGGCCGTGTGAGGGCGATGGTGTTAGGCGGTGTGCCGGACGTGGAATTGCGCCTAGCGAGCACCTGAATCCATTGTGTTGCGTCGCGTGGACCTGGATCGCCGACCTCTGAACGATCGCGACCTGACGACAAACCGTTGGACCCAACGGCAAGATCTTCCCTGTCTTGAGGAGCGCTCTCTACGACATTGGCAATAGCGGCAGATACACCAAAGTTCTTAGCCAGTGCCTCGGTGTTAGACATGTCGTTACCATTAGGATCGGTGCCTTTCGAAGGGGGCATGGCCTTCGTAGTTGACGCAGGTGGCGGAGGCTGCTGACCAGGCGGTGGCATTACAGGCGGTGGGTGACCGGGTGGATGTCCGATCGGTGGAGGGGGCGGATATGGTGCACCAGGATGCTGGAAGCCGGGATGCATTGAAGGAGGATAGGCCCCTGGGGGTGGTGGGCCATGTAAAGGATAATGTGGCGCATATGGCCCTGGCATCATTGGGTGGTACGGGGGATAGCCAGGGTGAGGCGGAGGCTGGAACATTGGATAACCCTTTGGCGGTTGACCTGGGTCTCCCCGCCCTAACCTCATGGGGTCCCCCTGGAAGACTGGGTTCACTGGACCTGCACCTATACTGTTTGGGTCGACATTCTCCCGAGCAATGAACTCGTCAACAGTTTCTAGGGAAAATCCCGGATAGCGAATTTTGAGCAACGCCTCGCATTGTGCAAGCTGGTGTTCAAGATGGTCGGTATGGCCTCTAGGGGTCAATGTCTGACGATGCCTGTCTTCCTGGTTGCACGCTGTGCCCGCCGTCGCACACGCCGTACATCGAGGATGCTTTGAGTCGCACTGTGTGGTCCGGGAATAATCCAAAGTCAGCACAGGAATTAGTGGTGGAAGATGGAAATTGCCGTCGGGCGACACCGACGGCACTTGCCTTTATTTTCTTACTCCTGCATCTGGCACACGCTTCGTGAGATCGCCGTAATCGTCGCGGTTCAGATGGGGCTGGCGCGTCGTCACCATTGTCGGTCCCCTTTCTTCGACGCTTTCCTGCGGTAGAGCTCGACGGCGTGGATTGTGGTGTTTGCTGCGTATTCATCTGCATGTGTGGCTGGCTTGCCTCCATGGAAAGAGCCGATTGAAGCGATGATGGGGCTGGAATCGTGTTTGGGGGTCCCAACGGCGTAGGAATCATATTTCCACCTAACCGACGTTGGTCTCCGTTGTAAATGCACGATACTGGGTGGTCGTCGTCGCTGTGGGCGATGAGCAGCAGACTTTTTCGTGCGTCAGGCCCGTTATGGAGCCTCAATTTGCCTGTATTTGTGTTTGTCTTTGCCTTTAACCTTAGACTAGGGTTTGACTAAGACTGCCGCACTAATTGATCTTCCCATTAACAAGGTCGGACCTCTCTGACAAAGTCCTTACAGTCACCGCCATCGCCAAACTCTTCTTCCCGTCTCACAACACGCCGTCCTCATCGAGGCCCACATCCATGGCCCACTTTTCCCGTGGCGAGCTTGCTTCAGAATCGCAGCGCTCTAACAGCTCCGTGTACACTCTTGACACCGTCCGCTACCCTCTTGACTGCGATTATCCAGAACAAGATTCCAGATCCCCGCTTCTATCACCAGCGACCCCTAGCTATGGTGCTACCTATCCCCGTTCACCATCAGTACCTTCTTCGGGCAGAATCATACTCAATGCAACAATTAAGATGGCTTGCATATTCATCGTGAGCACCGCGTTCCTAGGAGGGATTCTTTGGCTCGCCTTGCCAACCTTGGACGAGTGAGTCAAGCATTTTTTCGTTGCCCTGCGCTCTTCTTACCAGTTGCAACCAGGGTCGACCGACCTTTCCTCAAGATTCCGAAATCCTTTGCGGAACTCCAAGACTTGAAAACACTCCTCAAGAGGTACCGCGACATCTATCCTTTCAGGATCGTCGTTTGCTACATCACAACATACCTGTTGTAAGTTTTGTGCCCCTCAGTCAAAAGTATCGCTTTTTGACCACCAATTTTGACTGTCAGCCTTCAGGCTTTCTCGTTGCCAGGCTCAATGTACCTATCAATTTTGGGTGGGGCCGTGTGGGGCGTCCCGACGGCCCTCCCTCTTGCATGTTGTTGTGTCGCAACGGGTGCAACGCTCTGCTACCTCATCTCTGCCGCACTTGGACCTGCCCTGTTCGTCATTCCCAGATGGAAGGCTCTTCTGGAGAAATGGTCCGACAAGATTCGAGACAATAAGGAGAACATGATTTCTTTCCTAATCGTACTGCGGATAGCGCCCCTTCCCCCACACTGGGTTGTCAACCTGGTTTGTCCTCATGTAGGAATTGGAATCGTTCCATTCTGGATAAGCACGGCCCTGGGTATTCTCGGTGTTACGGTGATCCATACGACGATCGGTGGCGGACTGGACGACATGACTAGCGCGAACGATTTCCACCTGATCAGCCTGAAAAACTTCTTCGGTCTGGCGGCAATCGTCATTGGCGTGATGATTCCTGTTGGGCTCCGGTACTGGTTTAAGCGGGAAGTGGAAAGCGTTGCAGAGGAGCCACAGGAAGCTGAGGAAGCCGACGAGGAAGACCGTATCATTGCAGTGGGTCCGCCGCCGGCAGGCAAATTCTCTAGCCAACGACCGCTCCTCCCTCGAGAGAACGCGGCCATGCCGTCGTACAGCTCAGACGAGGACAATGACGAAGACGTCATTCTAGAGGCCGGGCCAACAATTTATTCGTCAACTAAAGATGACCTGGACCCCCCTTTGATTATACTCGACCCCTCACCAAGCTCGTCTACGCAAAACCAGACATAGGTGCCCATCATCACATCCACTCGCTGCATGTATCAACACAATCATTTGCATTTCATATCGCATTCATTCCAGAATCATTCACAGTATCTAAATAGAGAGGATACACGGTCTCTTCCATCACCTCGGTCTGCAGTTTGTCGGTGGGGCTCCATGTCCATGTCATTCCACACACCCCACTTCACAATCCCTTTTCAACGGGTGCACATTAAGTTAGCTGCGCCCTGGTTTCGTTATGTTTATTCTTCGTATTAATTGGATTGGACATTCCTTTGCATATCCTTTTACGACCAATTTACGACACCCTTCCCTGCTGTCCCCTGCTTTATACTGTGCTCTACTCCTGTAACACTGTGTTTATATCTTATTAGCGTTTCTTTGGATGGAATTCCAATAGATTTTTACTTTACTCCGGAGTCTGGTCTTTGGATTGCCTCTGACAACTGGAGAGGACGATGTCATATCTTAATGCTAATTAACCCTCTCGGTCCGGGTTCAAGCGGCCGCCTTTCTCATTCAATATTCATGACTCATTTATCCAAGTACTCTTTTGCATTCCAGCGTGTACAACGTGTTATCCCGCCGTGAACGTGCGTTCAACTTCCAAGTGACAAAACGAGTGACGCCGCGAGCCCAAATAACCCAGCGTGACAACACGGTGATTTGGAGCCCCAGCTCTCACTGTTGGAGACCGTTGGCCGTATTTTATCAAATGTGTTTGCGTCGTTGGGAGAATGCATGACGTTTCTGCTCAATTCCTGGTTCAACTGAATTCCGGCCCCCAATAATCCTTAATGTAAATGTATTCTCGGCTGTCACGGTGTATCTCTGCACACATCCCGCAGCAGCCTGCTGTGCAACGCCATCTATATCACGGTCACAACGGTATGTGAATTTGCATAGTTTGTACGAAATTTACCTCAAGCCCGAAAGCAATGTATTAATGTTATAAATGAGTTACAGACCATGCGACAGCTTCGTACTTGATACAGTTTAATACATAGCCAGGAGAATAGCGAGCGGGGTGTGCATGCCGAGCCCTTCAAGTCTTTCGGGTCCCCCGCTGTCCCCCGCATCATCTAAATCGAGCGCCCATCCACAAGGTCATCGAAATTCTCGCTTCGTACCGTTTCGATCGCTTTGGTGGATTGTACTGCGAATAGGAGCTGGAGCGCTGAAGCTTGATAGGAGCCGCGAAGCCCTGTGAACGAGGAGCCCTTGAAAAGAAGTCGATTCAGATGATTCAGATGGGATATGTATCTGCGGCGGACCATGGTGAACCCATGACCACGATAACACCGCAGCAGACTCGACACAATTCCGAATCGATGCAAGCTGTCTATAACGAAGCCCATGTCCAGAATAGACCGTGTGCATGGACTCGACAAGGCCTACTTAATAATAGTGTGTATGTACAGATCTTAAGTGCTGAATGTAGAATAAAGTTATTTTAAGGTGTCGTAAAGGATGAGGTATGAATGGAATATGTAGATGCACAGAAAAAGTCTCAAAAGAGTACATGCATGCAAATGTACATGGTTGAAGTGGCTAACCTGAAGACGAATGTGGTAAATCTAGGGTATAGAATGAACAGTAGCTAAATAAGTGTCTCTAAAGATGTCATGGAAGTCATGAAATGAATATAATCCAAATGTGCAGAAAGTCCAAAAGTTGAAGCATATCGTACTCATATCGAGATCAGATACCCCTCTTGGGCGCGAATAAATAGAACGAAAATTCATCGAACATTACTCAAATCATCAGACAGTCAACAATCTGCACGACATCAACGTCAGCTAAACTTGATTGAAGCAAACAAAAAGCAACTCGCCTTAGCCAAAGTTTACCGCCACCACTCTTCTCCCGAACTAGCTCCCATACACGATGACCAAGTTCACGGCCTCTTAGAGCGTTAATCAAAAACTGCTGTCCTTCAGGTGTTCCCTCGCCTTCCAAAATCCATTCACCAAACCACCCTTCCCCAGTTTCCTGATCAACATCACCCCTCAACCGCACTACCCTCGCCGTCCAAGAATACTTCTTCACCAACGCATATCCATTCGGCGAATGCGGACTCCGAACCTTCTTCGTCGAATGGACCAGCGTCAACTGTGGCGCATCACGACATACCGGAAGCTGGGAAATAACGTAGGAAGGATTGGTGAGTTGGGGCAGAATGTGAGCATAATAGAAAGGCGTCGGTAGATTCATGGGTCGGATGAGTGGTAGCAAATCTGGCGGAGTGTATGGAACCAATAGCGTCCCATCGAATATAAGCCACTTCCCAGAAGCGTTAGCTGCATTGGAGTTTGAATTGGACCCAGGTCGCATCATGATAAACTCTCCGCCATGTGGGTCATCACCATCCGAAGAGCTGTTGTCCTCTGTTACAGCTGGGACATACCCGAGATTGCAGACAATGTCGCCAGTCGATAGGTGGTCCCACAACCCAGCATCCACGAGCTGCTTCTCGCACTCGACTAGGCTAGGCGAGTCCCTGTCCATCCTCGAACAGGGTACAAACACGCGCAAAACCGGCGCCCTAATGCGTGATGTGGCGAGGATAAGGTCATGGGGTGAACTTGTTCGGGGTACTGAGTTTGCTGCGTTGTACATTGACGTCCGGGATCTTGAGACCGATAACGTAGATGAGTCACTCGATTCATTTATCGACGAATGTTTCCCGGGTGTTGTCGACCTGAATCGTTTACGTGACCCTCCCATCTCGTCGTACATATCAGCCCCGACTTGCCCGTAGACCGAACCTCTCCGCCAAGCACTTGAGTACATCTTCAGAGCCCTGGGCTCGTCGGGAGGAGGCGGTGTTGGGTTACGCTGTGCTTTCCCGGCAAAAAGTGTTAGCTTGCGAGATCGTTTCGGTATTGTCGAGATCATCGAAGATATTGCGTCAACTGACGGACGTTGTTTCTGCTTGGAGAATGTCCATCCGGCGCCTGTCGGGCTTCCCGCCAAAGGGGGTCCTACCGGTTCCGAGCGGTGCCTGGAATGTTTGATTGACCTCATGCTTTGCGCGTTGTGCTCAGAAGCATGATTGGAGTAGGCCAGAGGTGCAGGGAAAGTCAACTCCCGCAAAGTCTGTATCGGCGAAAAGCGGGGGCGATTGCCTGATTCTTCTGGTTCCTGCGGAATCGTCGCAGAGGAACTGTGGACCGTCGATTGCAAGAGGAGGACGAATTTTGAATGTGCATCAGCAAGTGCAACGAGCTTCTCCCGCAGTTGATCGTCTTCGAAACTGGGATAGAGGGACTGTATCATTTTGAGCGCATGGAGTGGGTATCGGTGCAGGGCAACACGCTGCGAGATTACTGTCAAATTGACAAGTGGAAGGATGGCATGAGCAGATGCATTGTCCGAAAAGAGCGGCTGCACTTACATAGTCGGTCCAGGTTGTGAACCGTGATAGGGATGTCTTGATAGAACTGCAAGTCGCGGCTGCGAAGGCAGTTCGAGTATGCAGGGACATAGCGGCAGAGCACGACATCTCGTAAAGGGATGATACGAAAGATGTCGGACATCTTCTTGCACGTTGTGAAAAGGGCGTAGGCATCGCACCACTCCAATGCCCCAACGATGGCTTGGATAATGTTGGGGTCGTCGACCACTGTCAGCAATGACGAATTGCTACCCCGCTGAAAGTAACTTGCGTATGTCGACGTCCGCGATGGCTGTATTGAGATTGAGGACACATCCTTGAGGTTGGTTGAGAATCGCTCGCTTTGTTGCGGGGGCGCAATCTGTGGTCTGAGGTGGTTGGAGGGCTGGGGTGGCAGGGGTCGCGACTGGACCGCTGGCGGCAACTGGGGTAACGGGCGACTGAAGAGGGAGCTGGCAGATGGTACGGTCACCAATTTATTAGAAGTGACGGTTATAGTGTCGAGGCCAGTCAAGGCCATGTTCCCAGCGGGGGAGGGATTGAACGACAGTGAGCGGAGGGGGGGAAGTTGTGGAGGCGATTTACGCCGGGAATACGAAGGATTAAAAGGCGTCCCCATGGCTCTAATCCCCGGTAAGTTCGATATCTCCAGCGTCTATCAACGTTCACGGTGACGGACGGAGCGAATTCGGGCTGCGCAGAGGGTGTCGACCCCTTTGCTCCAAAAATAGGTAACTAATGATGCACGGAAATTACGACATTGTCAGATATGTCATAAAGAGTTGTGAGCGGTGAACGTACCTTGCACTGCACTAGGGAGACGGCAGCAACGAGGTCTGGTTCAAAGGGTTCATGGCAGTGTATTCAAATCTGTGGTAGACCCTGCGGGTCTCGGCACAAGGCCATTTGTCTTGCAAGACATGCAGCAGCGCGCGGCAACAAGCGCCAGCGACCAGCGCTCTTTGATCTAGGGACCAACTCGGATGATTACGTAATTCATCCGGATGCGGTGACCAGATATTGTTCAGATCGGATACCGATTGGTTCGGATGCCAGATATCTGCAGATATCTGGAATCGCAAAACATAGCACAAATGTTATAGCTATATAGTAGACATGTTAACGACCACTTTTCCAAAATTTCAGCCAATTCCGTCCAGAAATGCGGTCAGAATAGCACTTTCATTTAATTGCTGAAAATTGGTTGAAAATTCGGTCAAATAATGACAAACATGCTGGGCCTGTTACTGTTTGTTCTCGTTCTCACCCAATTCTTGTCCGTTTGTCATGAAACAAAATCTCAGATGCCCACAAAAGATGTACATAGGTTTCTAGATACAAATACAACTTAATTTTACTCCATTCCAGCCAAAACTCAGTCATCATCAGAATCAACTGCAGAAATATTGCCAAGTTCAGCCGTGAAATCCTCACCATCACTAGTATTACCTTCATATTGCTTCTTCTCTCCTTTGGCAGTGCTGACAGGGTCTTCAAGAATTTTCTGAAGCTCAGAAAGAGGGGGGCATGCAACAGAATTGGCCCAAGAGCCAACACACATCCGTGCTTTGAATGTCTGCGAATTCATGTTGTGCTGCAGGTGAGATACCTGACGGCGCCCAACAGAGAAGGCACGTTCAGCATCAACAGAGGATGCTGCTAGTGTATCAGCAAGCATAAAACATTTAGAACATATCAAAAAGCGTACCTGGAGCTGAACAGTAATCAAGAGCCATTTTTGAAACCTGGGGATGATTTTTAGATACTGCAGCCCACCACTTGAGATATCCCCCAGCTGCTTTGACCTGTGATGTTGGGACAACTCCTTCATCCAAATATGTTGATATGTGGTCGCTTGCTGCAGCTGAGGTTGTTTCTTCAGGCGAGGAAATGACAAATCGGGATTTCTTTGCCTATTTTAATGATATTAGTATAAAATATTCAGATATTGTCAATTAAAGCGAAAACTCACACTACGGGAAGGTTGAGCAGTGGGAGGCCTATTAGGTAGAACAGGTGGCTCCTTCTGATACCTTGAAGAGAATCGATCCTCAACAAGCTTTCTGATTTTTGCAATTTCATCCATGGAGAAGCCGTTAGACTTGAACCACTCCAGCTTGCGATCCGGGCACATAACTGTTGGATAATTAGTAGTCAGCCACGAATTAATTAAATCACGTACCAATAGCAATCTGGTATATGTCACACTGGGTCGAGAACATTGAGTACTTGTCGACCATCATCATACCAGCATGTGCAGCAACGCGGACAATATTTGGAACAACAAACTGTGTTGGGTCGTCTTCGTCCTTTAACTGATCATCACGAATTCCCTGGAGCTCTTTCCCAAGATTGCTGAGCATTGAAATAACATCAACAATCATTGGTACCTCGCTCTGTGAGAAAAGCTTGGTAGGACCCTCAAAAATCTAATAAAAAATTAATCAGTAACAGTTGCAAAAATCAATTTTAAGATATACCGCAAGACATTGCTCCAGGATGTGTGCCAGTTTCCACTGGTCAGAAGTGAGCTCAAAGGCTGAAAGATTGCGGTTTGAACCTATTAGTGCCCTAACAGCAGGTTCGAAATAAAGGTGAGCTTCCAGGCATGCAAGATCTGAGTTCCAGCGGGTTGGAACACAGCGATCAAGCCTAGTCTTGTTGCCTTCTGGAATATGCCCCATGTTGCGCATAGTTCTGACCTGACCATCAAACTCCTCTTTGAGGGTTGAGGAGTCATGAACACGATGCGCTAGGCCAGCAACCTTGCTGCAATTAGTATTGGTAGAAATGTAAATGTGCTGAGTAACATACCTTTGGGAACAGACCACCTGCCAACTTCTCCTCAGCAGCAGTAAATGTGACCTTGTGCTTAGTGCGCATATAGTCGATAGCACGCTTGCGAATAGACTTGACAGCCATGGTGTTATGAGCAGCATGGCCATCGTTGTCCTGAGTCGCCTCTGCTGTGAGCTCTGACTCCTCCAGAATTGCAGGCTGATCTGCACCACCATCAGCATCATCATCATCGCCAGCTTCAAGAATAGTTTCTTCCTCGTTAGAAGCAGCTAAGCCAAAAGGCAAGGCGCAACCTGCCTGCCGGCCAGATGAAGCAGGAATGCGAACCGCCTTCTTGCTTTTCTTCTGTTTAAAGAAGAATGATATGAATACCTAAAATTATTAATTAAAAATCTCATAT
>ML210429.1:0-16030 GCA_004369085.1 Coprinopsis marcescibilis | reverse complement strand
ATACTTGTCCAAAATTGGACAGATAGATCCAGATCCATCCGGATTTGAACGGATGCAACCGGATTTGGTATATTATCTATAAATATCTGGGCTTACGCCATCCGTTCGGATAAATCCGCAGATGTTTGCATCTGTGTTTGTCCCTACTTTGATCGCCGAGTCTTGCCGGCTCATGTTTGCAGCCCGGGGCGCCGGGCCGTCCAGGCTCCCGTGAGAATGTTTTCTGGTGGTCCTGGTCGCTGCTGCCGCTGGTGTATGTGACTGGTTGGCCTTCCGCATTGCTCTGTCGTTTACTCCATCCCAGCAATACCATGGACGACAGGAACGAAGTACTGCAGCGAGAGATCTTTGGTGGCTCAGAGTCAGAGCTTTCTTCTGACGAGGATGACGGTGAGAGTGCTTTCTTTATGCAATCCTTGTGTCCGAGACCTGAACTGTCTCGCCAGTCGCCCACAAGGCGCCACCACCTCAACAGAATCGCCGACCTTCGAAGCCCAGGGACTCGTACCAACAAGATTCCTCAGGCGGTGACTCGGAGGATGATTATGTTCAGGAGCGGCCTTCAGGTGCGAAGCCAAAGAAGAAACGGCCGTCACGAAAGGATGGAGACGAGCAGGGAAAGCAACCTGCACTGAGGAAGCGAAAGAGGAAGCCGGCGTCAGCAGGAGCTGATAACCAGGGGGATGAAGGTATGTAGACAGTGTCAGTGTCAGGACAGCACACCTTTTCTCTAACGAGTCTGTCTACCCAGCTGAATCCATGTCCAAATCTAAAAGGTCTGGAAGACGCGGCAAGAAAAAGGACGAGGAGATTCTGGATGCTTTCGCGGATGCTGAAGTGGCCCGACTGAGGGAAGCGATGAACAACGCAGCAGAAGAAGACGTCAAAGCCAACAGCGATAAGCAGCCCGCAACAGCCAAACTTAAGCTTCTTTCAGAGGCAATGGAAACCTTACGAAAGTACGTGTGAATCAGGGTGGTATAGTACTCGAGGCACTTACTATTAAACCTTTCTCACAGACAGTCTTTGGCGCAGTCCATGATTGACAACAATCTTCTGGATGCTGTCCGAAGATGGCTAGAACCGCTGCCAGACAAATCACTTCCGACGCTCACCATTCAACGAGAACTGTTTGGTGCCATCAGGAAGATGGAATTCATTGACTCTGCCGTTCTTAAGGAATCAGGTCTTGGACGGATTGTCCTGTTCTATACCAAGTGCAAACGTGTGACTCCTGACATCGCGCGTATTGCCGACGAACTGGTATCCGTATGGTCGCGTCCTATCATCAAACTTTCGGCTTCGTATCGCGATCGTATCATTCCTACAGCAGCTTCAGATCAAGCTGACGGGAGGACCGGAGAACGCCTAAACCAGATCCTTGCGCGCGCGAAGGTTAACGAGAAGGGACGGGTCAGGAAGAACGCGGTGATGATCCCTCAACCAGAGTTGGGCAACTACACGGTTGCCCCTAGTGCGACGGCCAGTCTCAGCAGGATTAACACAAGCGTGGATGAAGACATTGCGCGCAGAAGGAGGAACGCAGAAAGATTGAGACAGTTTACCAGAAAGGCGGGCAAGTCCTGAAGCGACAGTGTCTCTTTCGAGTCCTTTTTCTATGATTGGCGGCCTTTTTGTTTCGATGTGAGTTCTTTACCCTCTGTACTTTATTCCATTTAGAATCAGACTTGTTTGATGGAAGTCTTTTTTAATGTGAAATTTCTGGGCTTTATGATGCGGATATCACTTGGTGAAGGCCTCATGTTCGGGGAACCTACGTCCCAGGATCACCACGACTTTCGAGAAGACACATTCATCTGCCGTCACGGTCGAATGATGGCACCGGTATTCTCACACCTGCCTGCCTCCATGGGTGACTTTGGCGAGAAAGCAGAGGAATGGGCTGCGAATTGGAGCGCTGAAAACTCACTAGAATGGCGATTACGAAGACAAAGGAAAGGGGGAAGTTCTGGATGGAATTTATGGCAAAGACAAGGGAGATTAGATATGGACAAGAGACATGCATGAGGCTCGGTGGATATTCCTTGGCCACGATGCAAAAACACGTTGCGGCAACAAATGGCAGGCAGATGGACACCGGTGAAATCTTCTGACAGAGTAGACATTCTGAGTGGACTATGATAGCTATTGGCACAGTAACGAACTGTATTGAGTGAGAAGGACGCCGAGGAGCTTTCCCTGTAAATCTCGGGAGATGTTGCCGAGGGTCGCGGAGTTTGAAAAGAGAATGAATTGTGATGGTATTTGTGCAGCTTTGTACGCCAGGGACTTCCCATACGCCCCAGCTGGCTCGCGACAGTCGTTTTTGCCTTTCTGCGACTTCGAGTTCCCTGCGCCGCGTTCAACCTTCGTCGTCGTCGTCGGTGCTCGTCGTGCAGACACGTTTAATCCATCTCCTCGTCGTTGCCCATAACGACCAGCGCCTATCCTTCATCTCTCTTTCTATTTCTTATTCTATAAAACTATCCCCTCATGCAGTCACGTCGACCTGGCGTCTCCCCGCTCGCCATCGTCCTTCCCCATCCGCCGCTTCCCCGTCGTCGATCCTCCCTATTGTCTACACACTCAGGCTCCGCACCCCGCACCCCTACAACCGGCTTGTCTCCTACATGCCCCTCCATATTCTTCAATCCTTCGCGAAAGAGCACGGATAGCTGGAATAGCTCGAATGCTGACGAACTTGAGTGGGAATGGAAACCAGAACAAGTTTTGCTTCTTACACGGGTAAGCTTATCATCCTTATGCTTTACACGTTGCATATTCATTTCTCTATCCCTGGTAATAGACACTTGACGCGCTCCCCGCGCACCTAGTCACTCCTTTTAACGGACCCATTCCTCCTCCAAATCTACTAGACAAAATTGCTCGTGGCGTATCGCAGGCCAAAGGACCTGTCGAATGGCCTCACTCTATCCGCTCAACTCGTGTCAAACTTATCGAGCTTGCTCGTTCCAAGGCCAAAGAAGAAAATCTTGCTCACCAGCGAACCCATAGTATTGCTGAAGAACCCGAAATCGATGACGGCTCTTCAGACTCGTATATGCATGGTGGCCTTGCGCAGCCCATGAGCATTCGGGCTAAACGACCGATCTATAGGCAATCTAGTATGGATTTTCTAGACCCCGCTGGCACGGATGTCAAGGACAACGACAACATTGCTCGGTGCGTTCCAATATTCAAGCGCTTATGTCGTGTCTACAGTGCTCATATTTGTGTTATAGCCTCTCGCGACGCCTCCAACGAACCGACCGCACCTTCCCGAATCCCACGTTCCATCCCTACAATCGACCTGGTCGAACAATCCGCAGGTCGACATCTCCTCCACCCTTGGCACACGTCCCGTCCTTGATCAGTCCATCCACCGAAAGCTCAGACACCCTCAACAGTCTATCGTCCTTCACCTCAGAACCCCGTGCCATCCGGCGCTCGATTTCCAGCCTTTCTTCAATATCTATGCGCAGTGGGAGTAGCTCCGGTATCGCCATGGATCCCAGAGTTCAGCGTATCCGTCGATCAGAGTCCACCTCTGCAGGATCTCCCAGAGTTCCTCCGAAAGTGTACCCCTCTTCTCTCGGTCTGAAGCGCGCCCCATCGTATGGCGTCTTGGCTCAGGAGGCGAGGCGGGAGCACATTTCCTCCCCAGGAAAGCATGTTCGTAGGGATTCTGGCTCCTATCCTTCTTCGGATGAAGAGGAGAAGACACGCACCCAGCTTGCCAAGAAGGCAAGGACCAAGAGCGTTCAGAAGAGTCAGGCCGTCAATTCTCCAACTCCATCTGCACCTGGTTCGCCTGCTGTCACCTTATCTTCAAAACCTCCTCCTGTTCCAGAGAAGGACAAGAAGTACGTCAAGGCGCGTCCGAGGGCTGCCACTTCACCTGTTCAAGATGAAAACGTCAAGACCCTCCCCCCGCCATCTCCCGCCAAACCTAAGGTAAACAAGATTGACAGTTCGGTTGTCCCCAAGGACAGCCCTGTTAGCACCAACGCCGTCAAACGCGCCCCCATGAAGGCACGCAGGAACTCGAATATCTTTGGCCCCGAGTTGCCCCAAATCCCGAAGGCCCTTGCTCCGCCCGCCAGGGCAGCGACACCTCTTTCCCCTGCGAAACCTCGAGGCTCCATTGCAACTCCGACAAAAATGCGGTCACCTTCTTCCACCCCCCTGTCCCCGTCGAGTCCCATAGTGCTGTCTCCGGTTGTTCCCAGCTCTCCAGTTCAGACGCCCCCCGAAACACAGCGCGTGAAGACCCTGCGAAGGGTCCGCCGCCTTGTTCCTTCGAGGCGGATCTCGTTCGGTAGCATGCTTTCCGGGAGCGATGATATGGACCTTGGCGAAGGTGATGCAAGACGCACATGCTTGGGCAGCGCCTTCCAATTACTCTGAGCGAAAACAATAGTGTGGCGAATCCGCACGCTCACCACCCGACACCATCGCCACATTCATTTCTGCAATCATTCTAACCATCTGTCTCCGATCTACGAACCTGTTCATAGCTTCATTCATCTTTTCAACTCATCAAGTAATTATACTCAACATGCAAGAATCGCGTCAACATTAACTTCAAGTGTACAACCTCTGCATCTCTTTTCATCACATCACCAAGACTCGAAGAACGTCATCTGTCACACCTCGTCCAATCCGCAGGCCTTTGAAATTCACCCATTGGCCTCCGTACTCCGTATCACAGCACCCCGATTTCACCTACCTAACCGCACCTCAACACTTGTGTCACTCCCGGTGAAGACCTCACATCATCGGTGACACTCAGCTATCCTACATCCCATTCTTGGTCTAGTATCTTCGCTACATCAGCTAACACCCTCCTTTCAGATGTCTTCAGACAGTCTTCCATTCCACACACTCATTGGATATTCATCTGCATTCCCTCTATGACCCCTTTTTCATTCTCATCGCTTTTCTCTTTCTCCATTGACGACTTGTGTCCCTCACATTCCTTAAAAACTTAACCGGTGTATGTACTTGTACGTTCAGCTTTTGGATTAAGGTTCGGATATATATTCCAATCTCTCACGTTCTTTCCTTTCCATTGACTTTGTATCATTTTTGGATGCTTTATTCCCATTCCACATTCTTTTTCGGAACTCTATCCTGCCCGATTATATTAATTGGGACTTTTCACACTCTTTCTTCTCTTCCTTCCATCTCATCATTTACTTAGGCCACGGTCTTTAACTCGCTTTGGACGAGCGTGTACCATACATAAACCCCTCACTCATCCCTTCGACTCTTCGAGCTTTGGTTCAACCAAAACACTTACGACCTTCAAGATTTTTTTTCCAGTCATTTTTCTAGCAGCGCTTTTTCATTCACTCCTTCGGCTTAGATCTCGACTGGTCTTTCTGTACTTTTCTTTCGCCGTTCTCCCTGCGTCTGCGCATTGAACGTTTGGCGCTTGCGTCTTCAAACTTCAAAGCTTCCTCGGTAACCTCAATCCTGCCTTTTTTTTTCAAATCATTCCGACTCGTTTGTCGTATACCTAGAAACAAAGTTATGCATGCCTATTGTAAAACTATGGTTGTGTATAATAAGCTGTTTCTGCGATAATAACAGTCTTTCTCTGTACCCTGTTCGCCATTGTGTGCATGTACGATGTGACACCAAGTACGACGGTAACCAGGAACCTTGTAAATATGGATATCTTTGTTTCGTATATGGTCTGTCAGGCGCTGACGGCATCGTCTGAAGAACAGATATATGATGCCCACAGTGCCGTCTTTCTCTCTCTCCCTGTTTTTCAATCTCTTCAAGGCCAATTAGCAGCCAGGCCCACTGTTCTTCAGGGTTATTGAGCGGTTTCCTCGCGTTCCTCTTCCAGGCGACGTCCCATTGCAGGAACTTGAAAGGTACGTGGACCGTGACACAGACTAAGGTTGACTGACATACTGATTATTGATAATTGAGCAGGTTCCCGCCGTCATACAGAAATTGCCACCAAAGCCATTGGCAGGTGTTCCCACAGGGTTTTGAAGCATAATTAGTTCTGTATAGCCATACAGCCAGCAGTTACCAGTTACCAGTTACCATTTATTGTTCGTCGAGGCTCAAATTGACCCGGCGGTGCAACAGATCCAAGTACTTACAGTGCGTATACTGCATTGAATGTCCAACTCAAACTCTCGCTCCCTTGCCTTTAATCTAAACTTTCTGTGCAGGACTCCACTCCCAGACTTTCGGAATCTACATCTACTTCTAGTATTTGATACGTTTTGCGCTCAGTACTACACGCACGGAACAACTATGACTTCTGTTTCGGTATGTCCCTAATCAAAGTCTGTTACGTTTTCCCGAGCGCTGAAATGACGCTCATGTTCAGGATCTGTTCAGTCGGAAGAGGTCGAAGCAGTCCAACGACACGCCTGTTCTTCCGACTAAGCCCAAGTGTGAGGCCAGCCCCACCTCGAAAGCTCGGAAACCAATCTAACTTTGTTGCACCACTCCTAATAGCACCCTTACGCCTGGTGAGTCGTTTAGCAGCATTGGTATCCTCGCCTTCCATGTCCTAACTCTTTGTAGTCCAGTTGGATGAAGAAAAAGAAAAAGACGAAGTCGGATACCGATGGGACCCCGCCTCCCATCGACGCACCAACGTCGGCCGATCTTGATACTGACGATGTCGGTCCTACCCCTGGTTCGCACGCACAGGACCGTCGTTCTTCGGTAACACCTGTGCGAGAGAGTCCACCAGCACCTGTTGTCAGTGGACACACGACACAATCCGCAACTGCTACACCACAACTTGAAGGGCATGGTTTGATTCTGTCCACTCCTGATACTTCCGGCCAACTTCCAGTCGGTTTGACAACGCCTTCATCCTCCCCCATCCCAGCTCCTTCGCCACGCCCAGTCCCAACCGCGCAACCGAGTCCATCTAGTCACCCTCGGGCAAATGTACTCGCAGGGTCCACAGGAGCAACCCTCAGTAATAGCACCGTTAACGCTGTAGGTCGCGACCAGAACAACGTTTCCCATACCAATGTCAACAATGACAATTCCAGAACCTATGTTAACAGTAAGTTTGTCTTGGTTTATACGCACCTCAGAAGCTGACCAGAGCTCATTCACTATCCAGACAGAGATCCCAAGTTACAACAGAACACGGTCGTTTACAACGGTGACATCAGGTCCAATGGCCCGCTGAACTTTGGCACTATAAGTGGAAACGCCGTGATGTCTAGCGGGACGATCAATAATAATAACGTCTACTACCGATGAGCGGGAAGTTACTCGAATATCTGGCACTGTTTCCGCGGTAGATTTTATTCAATATGCCCACTGTAATTCATACCTTAAATCCCAACCTTCTGCAACAGTCGAAAATAGCGACCCGTTGTCCAATCCTGTAAAACCATGTTCACTGACTGTCGAAGGGCTGGTGGACATGCCTTCCGATTCACGCTCTCGATTTCCGCGCTGCCCGAAGAATCGACGCGAAGGCAATGGCAAGTATATTCTTGAGAAGCCAAGTATCTGGATTACATCGACTCTTCCGAGCATGGATTAGAACCGATTATATCAGAGTTTCAATCCAAAAGTTATAAGGGCGTACTGCAGAGCATGTCCCCCAATAGCCCCGTTGTTTTGCGGTATCCTGCAGCGAATTGTTTGATATTAGTGCCTGTCTACGCAGAACCAAGTTGAACTGTATCTGCGGGGTAAACATTTAGTGACATCGAATCAGGACGAAGGGAGTACAAACCTCTAGGTATGTAGACCGTCGAAGCCATTCGGTCATTTTAACTGACTTTCACGCTTCACCCAGTGCCTTCGCACTCAAAGCCTCAGCCTTGGCGATTTGCCTCCGTCTCCTCTCCTCGATTTCAATACGCGAGTCCGTAATGATTTCTGCTGCTCGTACGTCCCACTTGTGTGCCCAGTAGCCAGCGTAGCCAAATGCGCCCATTGCGATAATATGTGCTCCGGGGTCTGCGCGTAAGAAAGTAAAAAAAAACAGAGGTCAGCTACCCGACCGGTGAGCACGAGTAACAACTGGGACGGGACGTACTGGACATAAGGTTGCGTTGTTGGATGGCGAGCTGGCCGAATCTAGCAGCCAGGCCGAAGGTGGCGAACCCAACGATGTTGGCGAGTAACGACATGGGGAGATGAGGACGATGAGGACGACGAGGGGCTTGCTAACTGTGCTGGACGACGTTCCGAACAGCGAGCAGAGTGTTTGCTCCATTGTTAGGTCCAGAGGGGCTAGAGAGCTAGGAACAAATAATTAATACACACAGCCCCTGACGCGATCATAAAGACCCTATTCATGCCCAGCCATTCGCGTCAACTTGGTTGAACTTGTTTGTGTTCTGTAGTGTTCCACTGGAATCGATAAAGACTTGACCTTCGCGCCCCTTCTCCTTGAGCATCTTTACCTCCTCCTAGCAACCTCGTTGAACCAGGAATGTCCGCAGAATCATCGACATCGGCTACTGCCGCCCCAGCATCCCATGTAATATCTGTACAACAGAAGTTGGACACTGCAAAGCAGTTAAAGGACACCGGTGACCAGGCGTTTAAAGCTGGAAAGGTCAAAGAAGGTGTGTATGTGTTGCTCAAACATTCTTATTAACGTCTGACTCGTTTCAGCTTTGGGATCATATCATCAGGTATTGCTCTTTATCCAATTCAGTGGTTCGTAGCGGTATGCTCAGTGATGAGCATGTAGTCTCTGATGTACCTGCACGGATTGGACAAGTAAGTATACGGTTGAGAGCTATATTCTCCGATCTTCATGTGCTTCATATACTTTTTCTTCAGAAACGCCCTTCAAAGTCTTGGAATGGCCTCAGCTCCAGTGTCGTCCGACGAAGCTAAAGACAAGGATGCCAAGGAAAAGACGGAGGTACCGTTCCTTTTGTTAATGCATCTAGAATCTCCAACTTAACCCTATAATAGGTAGACGAACTTCTCGAGAAGATTTATGCAAACATGTCGGCCTGCCACTTGAAGAACCAGAATTGGGCACGAGCTGTCGATACTGCGGACAAGGTGCTACCAAATTCCTACTATCTCAAAGCCGTAACCAAACCTCATTCACCACCTTCCAACCAGGCACTCAAGAAGAATGAAAACAACTATAAAGCTATGTTCCGCAAAGGCAAGGCTTTGGGAGAACAAGGATTCTTCGAAAAAGCTGTCAAGATTTTGGAGGACATAAAGAAGAAGAACCCGACTGGTGAGCTACTGATGAATATATCCATAGCAAGGCTAATGAGCCCATGTATAGATGTTGCGATCTGCGACCAGGAAATCGTGCGCCTCCGAGTTATCGACCAGGCACGAGAAAAGGTTCACAAACAAAAACTCAAAGGTAATGAACTCACACCGTCCAAGTGAAATACTGGAGCTAAACTGAGGTGTTGCTAGGCTTCCTCAACAAGGAAAAGGCCAAAGGAGCACTCGGTAATGAGTCGGACGGTACACCTGTTCCAGCGTAGTGAATTGATGTGGGCCTTGGTGGCTTTCTCTTTTGTCCACTCGTACCATGCTTGTTTTCATGTAATTTCAGCGCCTCAGTCTCACTTCAAAGGAAATGACTGACTTTATTCATCTTTGTATAAATGGTAGCTCTTACTTTACAGAACGTTGGCACGATCTTTACTTGGGATCAGGTCAGTTTCACAACGTCCTCGCTAATGAAGTTGTTGACATTGAAACCCCCGGAAGGTGGCGTAACCACTCCTGCCTTCTCCAAAACGCTACAGCACGATTCTTTAATCTTTCAAAGCTTATAAACGAGAGGTTGAAACCCACCCGAGTGTGTCTATTAAGACAGATTGAGGTATCTGTGAGCAGCTCTCTGGATATCGAACTGTCTTCAACCAAGCCTATCATAAATGGTTGAGATGGACGACACTCTACGGACACGTAGGTACAGCGAGACTCACCTTGATATCTTCCTCAGGATAGCCAAACTTCTCCTTGATAAACTCGATGTTGATCTTCTCGCGGCTCTTCTTCGAGTCGAATTCCCGGATGTACTTGGTCAGCCCATTCAGGAATTTAGATACTGCCGCTGGCTGAGCACGATCAGGATTCGCAGCAATGAGCCACGAAGGCCAAGGAGTAGGAACAGAGCCAATCTGAAATGGTTGAAAGAGATATTAGAGTACAAAGATGGAAAGTGGGACAGACTCACAAATCGTGCTTTCCCAGCATCTACAAATGGCTTGGTTGTGAACCATTCCCACATAAAAGCACTGGTTGTTCCGTCGTTCACCGAATCGATCAAGCCATGGATATCGTTATTGACTATGTAAAGGGAGACATGAACGCCTGTACTGGACGCGCTCGTCAAGTTAAGGAGCGTACTCTGAAATTTGAGGTTGTCCGTTGGCCAGCCTTGTTGAAGAGCCATAACATAGGCCATGATCTGACTTCCACTGCAAAAGGTTGCATGAGCGAGTATCGTCTAAGCTTTCAAACGAGGACTTGAACCTTCCGTATCGAGATATTCCGAGGGTGGTGTCCTGCAAATCGGTAATGTCTTTGAATTCTGTCGATGTACTGGTAATAACAGCCCTAGTTACAGGGTGTCCGAGTCGGTACCGCAATAAGAATATAAAATTTCCAGAAACATACCAATTCAGAGGAGTGGCCACAAAGCTGCCCACCAACTTGTAGGCCTTTGACCCCTTTGCAATGCCAGTAATCAAGGCATCGGTCAGTGCGCTGGTTGACTATCAGCTATCGGAGATGACGATTGCAGATCGAGCATCGTACATCGCAATGTCGATTTCGTCGTCCGTAAGCCTGGAAATAAGCTGCCCAGTGCCGCCTTTTTGCAGAAAGGCATTCGAATATATTTCGGGGAAGTTGTATCTTCTGTCTTACTTGGGCATTCCACCAGGGTGAACGTCTTTCCGCCATCCTCCTCTGAAAGTTGCAGAAGTGGGCTGGAAAAGTGCTCTCGAACTGTGATTGAGTTTTGAGCTGTCAACCAGGTGCACTTTAACCGCAGCTCAGCGAGACTCACCGTAGCCTACACGCAGGACCATAGTGCAAGAGAATGCTGAAGATGTATCTCACACAGAAGAGTCAGAGAACGTTAGTTCAGTTTATGCGAAGGACAAGATTCGGTCGAGTTCCCGCAATGTCGTCACCGACCGATATGACCGGATCAAACGCAGGCGCGACCTGCGGTCTGTCATGTGACCTGGTATCATTGTCACGCTCATCCCTTTAGCGGCTAGCCTTTGAAGTTTGGCATCTGCCGAAGTGCTCACTGCTCACTGCTCACTACCACCGCGTTCGACATTCAAAACTCGACTTCAGGGACAGCCAAATGTCTTAAGAGGTCTTCCATCAATGCAAACTGAATATATGAACCGCAATGAACATAGACAACAGACCGTAACGACGAACCTTCTGCAGAAATGTTACCCAAATGTCCAAACGCTGAAGGATTATCTGCTCGGCATCGTCAACGCGCCAATTCTGGACACCGCGAACGATGACGACGAGTACAGGGAATATATATCCAATACGATTGTAGCAACGTCTAGAACAGAAAAGTCGCTCAAGCCCTTCAATGTCGATCCACCTCACTTTGGCATGGCCGAGGTCAGAAACTGACAGACTGTCTTTCTATCGGGCTGAAGGTCTAACATGACTTGTGCCATAGGTTGTTAATCAGGCTCAGGTTCAGATCTTGAAGCAAAGACAGAAATGCCAAAATGTGCTTACCATGGGCTATCGTCTGGTACGTTCGTTTGCTACCTATATCAAGGTTCCATCCTAACTTAGGACTACTGAAGCTGGGAGGCAAGGCCGAAGGATTCTCAGTGGCCCCTTCATTCAGAAACACGGTTGTCGCGGCCTTGCGAGCCTCAGAATGGGATGATTTGCTCTTTCGGTGCGCATCCTGCTAGTAATAATAATTTCTTAGCCAAACCAAACACTACGCGCCTTAGGATCGGCGTGGGCGCAATGCTGCATTTACTCAGCGAAACCTCCATTTTTGTGCCTTTGCCGAATGGCTGTCTATGTCAAGTCACAGGCGAGCCTGTTGTCTTTCTCGTTCCGTTGACCAAAGGGCTGCTCGGCAAGACTTCAGCCAACCCTGCCACAAATATACGTTTACTCAAGCGACCGCTACCTTTGTCTGAAGCCGAGTCAGAATCCGGATCCCCACCACATAAGAGGCCGAGGCTCATGAAACCCGCAAAGTTTCTGCTGCCTCCAGATGTTAAAATCACAAAGTAATGTTCAGCAGTCAATCTGATCCTCCTTTTACCAACTTCGCGCAGGATATCGCCTGCAGATCTGCTTTTCTCGAGAGCTAGGCTACTATACTCGCGGCCTTGCGTGATCCCGAAGACGAACCATGTAGTTGTCGGTCTCCCTGTTGCTCGTTGGTCATTTCCTTGGACTCGTGATACCCTGACTGAATTAACGCCAGATATCCTAAATCGCCTGAAACCCGCTTATGCTAAAGCTGGTGTCGCTGCTGGAGTTTATGAAGATCCGAGCGAAAGAAAACAAGCCGAACATGCTAGACATGTATCGAAGTACATCTTTCCCGGCCAATATGGGTTGAGTACACCGTTTCAAATGTACTCGGTCAAGAAAGAGTCGTTCATATACCCAGACTATCTGGATAGGGACGGTGATATTCAGGTAAGAACTCCTTTGACTCATACGCCGTCTGGTAGTTGACTTTATATGGTGGCCAGAGAAAGGGACCCTGTAAGACGCCTAAGCGGCTCAAAGATGTTTTATCTCTAATAGATAAACTTCTATGGCACCACGGAAAATGTGGATACAAGGCGCTTCGGGATTTGGCCTGTCCTTCCAAGGCGAGCTCTTGTGTCTTATGGTCGATATTTGTCTGACTGGCCATAGATACCTATGGAGGATGGAAAGAAGATTGACAGCAGCATCATACTGGCAAGTATTTCGCTTCTTCGCATTCTACGAATGGCTGTGTAACATTTCCACAGGAGCTAGTTTCGGAGACGTCAATACAGTTGGAGACACAACCCTCATTACGACTGAATGATACATCCATCGACTCTTTAGGACGTCCAATTGTACCTTTTGGGCTAACGCAAGCCAAAGAACACGCTCAAATCAAACCTCGATTCATAGAATTCGTATGCAGTTACACTGAGGTGTTTCGATACGTGGCACTAGTCACTAAGGCCGTCATTCCGATGTCGTTTTGGGGCAATAAGGCCAACTTCCTGCACATTCTCAAAGGTTTGCCGTCGGTTTCTAAGCATCTTGGCTGTTTCTGATGTCCGTTTGCTCCGGCACCAGCTGTTAAACGGTTTATTACTTGTCGACGTTACGAGACCATATCCTTGCACTATGTTTTACAAGGGTTTAGCACGGCTGCCTGTGACTGGCTTGCGCCGGCAAACGAGAAGGCGATAGCACAGGGCCGCGTATCAGTTTCAGACTCTCTCAAAAGACGCGAATTGCTTGAAGAGTTCTTATTCTGGTATTTCGACGGGTTTGTGATGCCCTTGTTGAAGGTGCGGTTAGCTTTCTCCTTGAAGAAGTATGTACTGACCGCATGAAAGACAACTTTCTATATCACAGAATCGTCTGCGTTTCGGAACCAGATTCTCTACTTTCGCCACGATGACTGGAAAGAGCTATGTGCACCTCTGAGTGATCGGTTGGTGGATGGTATGTTTGAACGGATACCGGATGTATGTTGATTGCTTCATTTCGTGATTGGGTCACTGAATCTGTGCACAGAAAGAGGCTGCAGAGATACTCCGCCAGCGTACATTGGGATTCTCGTTTGTACGACTACTCCCAAAAGACACTGGGGTGCGCCCTATCATCAACCTGCGCAAGAAGCAAGTCGTGAATGCTGTAAATGACCCCTTTGATTGTCGATTCACATGCTGACCCGCCATGCCTTTCAGGGCTTTAACTTTAGCGTCACGGAACGCTCCATAAATCAGGTGCTGCAAGCCGCTTTCAACGTTCTGACATACGAAAAGGTGACTTTCAACCCTCTTATCACTGTGCACCATCATTTAACCTTGCATTAGAACGTTCGGATTGAACGCATGGGTGCATCTGTATTCGGATCTGATGAGGTCCACGCCAACTTAAAGGCCTTCAAGAGTCAATTGCGCAAAGATTCCAATGGGAGCTTGTGAGTCCGTTCATTGTCTGAATTTATATATATACTCAAATTGTGGATTGATGCAGACCTCATTTGTACTTCGTCAAACTTGATGTTCAAGCTTGTTTCGACACCATCGATCAACCGAAGCTTTTGCAGATTCTGAAGGAACTCATTTCGGAGGTGGGTAGGGGCCCTCTTGCAATCCACTCGAGGCTTATGCTAGATCTAGGACAAGTATAACATGCACCGACACACCCAAGTCCATTTTTCATCGAATAGAATCAAACGAACGTTTGTCAAGAAGGCTTATCCCCAAGGTAAGCAGCTCAGCATGTTTGCATACCTAATGGTGCTCAAATGAAGAAACCAGGGCAAAATGTGCATTTCATGAAGACCGCAACTGAGCTTGCCAGCGTGCTGAGAAATGTCATCTTTGTGGATCAAGCCAAGTACCCACTGGCAAATAGGATGGAAATTCTAGCCCTTTTAGAGGAGCACATTATGGAAAATATGGTCAAGGTACGGTGCATGTTGCCAAATTCGACTACGCTTGGTTTGACTGTGGCCCGCAGATTGGCCCCCATTATTACAAACAGAAAGTCGGTATACCTCAAGGCTCAGTGTTATCGGCTCTCTTGTGCTCCTTCTTTTACGGGGATCTTGAGCAAAGGCACATGAAGTTTACAGAAGATCCTGAGAGTGTGAGCGTTTAGATGTTCCAGTTCACTCCATAAAATGACAACAATCCTCATTCCTTATAGGTCCTGATGAGGTTGATCGACGACTACCTCTTTGTTACGACGAACCTTGCCAAAGCTAAGCGGTTCCTCCAAATGATGAATAAGGGTACGATTTACACCAGCTTGCCATATCCTCGCGCTCACCAGTTGGGGACTACACAGGACACCCTGAATACGGCTGTTTCATCTCTAAAGAGAAGACCTTAACAAACTTTGAGGATCAAACCGAATTAGTGAACATTGTGGATCCATCGTCGAATAGTACGTGCTCCGCTGTAAACGACAGCATCCCAACTCAATTATCATTCCGTGGTTAGAGTTTCCGTGGTGCGGTTACTTGATCGACATGCGTGACCTTTCTGTTTCCGTGGACTATTCTCGGTACAGCGTGTGGGGTGAGCTATTTACTTGAGGCCCATGAGGTTAGACTCAACACACGACAGGTATTGAGAATACTCTGACTATCGACCGTGGTCGGCGCCCCGGCGCATCATTCGACCACAAGATGCTATTGTAAGAGTTGCTAGTTGCCCGATGGTTGAAGCCGGATGCTGACAATTCCCCAGAATGGGACAAGCCAGGAACCACGTTATCTTTTCTGATCCGGAGCTCAACTCTGAATACACAGTCTACCTAAACATATACCAGAACTTCCTGCTGGCTGCGATGAAGATGAATGAATACATTCGTGAAGGAGGCCTGAAAGTCAAAGGAAACCCCGCATTCCTGTTCAGTAAGTAGGAGTCTAAAGGGCTTTGAGGCTAAAAAAAAAACTGACAACCTGCCGTAGAGACGATCCAGAACACGATAGAATTCTCTTACTCCTCTATCATCTCTCAGGCGTCGAGGAAAACAAAGAATAACAGGAATCAGGTGTCATGGAGCCCGAAAAAGTTGGCTGTGCTCTGGTATGGACGGAGATCTCGGGTTTGCTTACTGTCGCTAACGACTATTACAGGCTTGGAAGTCACGCGTTTCACCATGTACTGAGCAAGAAACCGCGGGAATATGCTGCGATATTACGAACCCTGGATAAAAACCTGTGTCGGTTCAGCAACCGGGCCTACAAGAAGCGGTTTAAGCGGTTGGTTAAGGAGGGACAGTCGGCTTTCAATCACACGAATGTGTAAGAATAGATACCAAGGTAGCTGTAGTA
>ML210428.1:19105-30213 GCA_004369085.1 Coprinopsis marcescibilis | reverse complement strand
TGTGATTGGGCCAACACACTGCACTTTCAAGGGATACACAGCAGCCTTGATAAATATTGGGGTGCTTCATTCTGCACTGCTCATAAGGCAGAGTGGGGAAACATGTTATGTTATGGACTATGATGGAGTATGTGTAGAAAGGATGAAAGCCTGTCTGGAGCATCAGGAGGTTTGGAGAAAGTGGCAGAGGGAACCTAGCTGTACATATAGTACAGCAGGCCTTGTAGCAACCTGGAGATCAGAATGACTGGAGAAGAGTTGCACAGTGCAATCAGAAGTCCCATGACAAGCCTGAAGAGGAGCAGCAAGAGGGAGTTTTCCACTACTCAACAAAGTCTTTGAAGAGTCTTCAGATACTTTGTGAAGAGTCTTCGAGGACTTTGTGGAGAGTCTCCAAGGACTCTGTGAAGACTTTGTGAAGAGTCTTCAGACAGTCTGAAGACTTTACGGAGACTCTGTGGAGACTCTGCAGAGAGTGGTGGGCCAGTGTAAAGTGTAGGAAAGAGTTAGGTGTCTGTAGAAAGTTTGGTGAGTAAGGAAAGGGAAATAGTTTTTGCTGGTGCCAGCGAAGCGGAGGAGAGAGCCTGAGAGAGTCTAACTCTTGGGGCACTCTCGGAGGGAGTGCTGGATCCGGACTTTGTCTGTGTTTGGATCAGAGGCCCTCGCTTGGCACAAGACAAAATACATGGACTCCATACACTGCGTCCATGTCTGTCTAGGTGGAAACAGATCATGGTAGAGCGTAAATAGCAAAGGGATTGTTGAGAGCGAAAAAATATGAAAGAATTGAAAAGCAAGAGGAGAGTAAGAATTAAAGAAAGAACAAACAAAGCAAGAGGAGAGTAAGAATTAAAGAAAGAACAAACAAAGCAAGAGGAGAGTAAGAATTAAAGAAAGAACAAACAAAGCGAGAATAATAAGACAAATAGCCTGGTTTTTCCACAGAGATCGTGCGATGATGGTCAAGCGCTGCCACTGCATGCGCTGACAGCAGGCAGCGTAGGCCCCAGTGAGAGGATCATAATTGCGTTTTCCGTAGATGCAGGCTGAGCTTGGACCTTGAAGTCTACAATAAAGTTGTCATTGTTGGTATTCACTCTCTGGATCGCGGGAAACGTGCTTATTGCCCTGGTAGGCAAAAGGCAGAGCATAACCGTGGGGTAAAGCCTCACGCATTAGCATAGTAAACGTAATAACCAGGTGGTTCAAACGTGCGTGCTAGCATTTACAGGAAGTTGGCAAATGCAAGGATAGCAACATGAATGGGCCGTTCGTACCTTATATCCATCAGAGCATACACAAGCAGCATCGTGTCTCGCAAGTCGATGAGAATGAGGGTGCTGAAAGGAACAAAGGAGAAAGTTGCGAATGGATATCATGTACGTCCTGCCTAGTGCAAGAGGTATCAGTAACATCGACACCCAGGAAGGCTCCATCAAGTATTTGATGTCTGCAGGTTTTGCCCTATCCGCCGCCAGCAAAATCAGCGAGTGGTCAAGCACCAGCTGGATATGAAGAGACACTCATAAGGCTGCTTCCACATCAGTCCTCTTTCTACTCCTGTGCTGGTTTGCCTTTAGGAGATTCAGGAATTGCCATAAAGGCCGTCAGTACACTGTCTTCTTCCACGATGGGGCTATCTATTTTGTGTCATTGACATGTGAGTTCTCCCCTTGCGCTCCGACTACCATGTATAGATAAACACCATGATACTTACAACGAGGTTGGATCCGAACAGTAACAGCCATTACAAACACCCTGATGAACCTTTTAGCACCCGTGAGTCTTCACTTCTGCGAGGACACATTTCATTCAAGTCTAGATCACCCCTTGTCCATTTTTAGCACGGTCTCAATCTAGTGCTCATGCCGTACGCCTCTACATATCTATTCTGTTTTGAGTCAAGCCTTACCTGACTTCTTATAACACAGGGTTCAAGCTACGGCCAGTCTCATATTCTCTACCAGAATGATTCTACACCTACGACAAGCATCAGGGAAGGGACTTATAATTGGGGTATCAAGGGCCTCGCAGCAGCTTGGTTCGCTTCAGTTCCACCACTCCAAGTCAGTCTCTGCAGACATACCCCCTGAGTCAGAGTCAAGCACCAGAAAACTATCTCAGAATAGGTGACACATTTCGTGCAGAAGACTTCGTCGCTGGAATGCAGTTTCAAAAGATGATATTTACATGTAGGGGTACTATGAGAAATAGTCGAGAATTATACAAGTACAATGTCTATAGGTAGAGAAATAAAGGTCCAGGGTTCAGATAGTTCGGAGATAGAGTGATAGTGAGGAGGTACTAGATGACTATGGATAACGATAACAGACTAAAACTTAAAACAGGTTACATGGTGCACTCAGAGAAGAAATCATTAACATCCTGTGAAAACTGATCTGAGCTGCCAGGCAGGTCCCAATATGTAACAGCCATATCTTGAAATTCAGCCAAGTCCTGTGACATTTGTGCTTAAATGCTGAACGAATCGGAGCCGACGCTAAATTCAAGAGGAATGCTGCCTGTCCCAGCAGTGTTTGGGGCAAATGGGAACCCATCCGCACTCTGTAGGTTGGGATGCGCGTAGTATTCGGGGCTATAATCAGGTGCAGTGGCAGGGGCAAGGCTATTAATCAAGCCCTGTGACATTTGGGCTCGAAAGTCGAACGTATCGGAGCTGGTAGGATCAAGAGGAAGAGTACTTTACCCTGCCCCACAGGTCCTTGCGGCGGCCGCATGGCAGCTGTGTGGCCCTGGCATGGAGCTGGTGCGGCCCTGGCACGGCTCTGGCATGGCGGCCGCACGGCTGCCATGTGGACTTGACACAGCTCTGGCACAGCTCTAGTGTGGCTGCTGTGTGAAGGCCGTGCCAGAGCCATGCAGCTGGAGTGTGGCTCTGGCACAGCTCTAGTGCGGCTGCTGTATGAAGGCCATGTGAAGGCCGTGTGAAGGCCATGCCACAGCTGTGTGGCTAGAGTGTGGCTCTGGCACAGCTTCAGCTGCATGGCTAGGAGGAGGATGTGCTGCAATTCTCAAATGGAAGACTGCCAATAACTTCAACTGGATGATTCATGTGATGCTCTACTATCACACTCAAATTGTGCAATCCAAACAGGAAAGAAACATGGAGGAAGATGATGAGAATGAACAGGAAGAAGAAGAATAAATACAATAGAATGTATGTACTGTAACTATAGTTTTTTTTATCTACTATTTCAGTTTTTTCAATTTTGGAAAGGCTCTAGCATGGACTATAGCATTATACTTCTATGGATCTAGCATAGATGACATGTGAGAGCCATACAATGGCTGCCATATGAAAGCCATATGATGGCCACACAGAACTTGTATGGCTATCATATAGCTGCTGTGGAAGGGCCGTACAATGGCCGTATGGTGGCCACACAGAGATTGCATGGCAGCCGCATGGAGATTGCACAGCGGCCGCACGGAGATTGCACGGAGATTGCACAGCAGCTGCACGGACATGGCACAAAGCTTGCACGGCTCTAGCACGGCAGCCGCATGGAGTTGCACAGCTCTACCACGGCGACCGCACGGACTTGCACAGCCCTGGCACGGCCCTGACATGGCTCCAGCACGGTGGCTGCACGGACTTGTGGGCCAGTGCTAAGTGTAGGTGTGAGGGCACACCCCCTGCTCCCTCATTGGACCTAATCCAGATGTTAAGTTAACAGGTGGATGGGTTCCAGAAACGAGTGAGATACACAAAGACCTCGATGCGGAAGTCGAACAAGCATGTTCGAATGTAGAGCTGGCTGTATAAACTGCAGGAGGCAAGGGGTGGGCACAGGTGTATTGATTGAATATTTACATATTGGAGATGAGTGAAGCCTCAGTAGGAATCGTGGTGAAGAACGTGAAGAGATGCATGCCCAATCATCAACCACTGTTGACGGTCATTGGGGTCAGCACACTGGCATTGGAGGGGATGCGAATCGAGATTGAAGCAGTTGCGCATGTTGACAAGTAAATGAAGGTCTGTAGAGACCATCAATACAATCATGGATGAGCTACTTTGTGTCATATATATGAAGTAACCAAAAGTGTTGGCCAAGATCACTACTTAAGTAGTTGTACCATTCTGATCGATCTTCCCACAAGATGCCACCTGGCTGCCATCACCAAGCACCATTCTATGGCCAGTATCTTCTCTTACCCTTCCCTCTTTGAGCACAACTTTCTGTGCTGTTGATAATGCTGAAGCAAGAGGCCCCACACAGTGAAATGGGGGCCAACTTATTGACATTGGTATGGGACTTCAATACCTTGAAAGAACGGTCGCTGACCAGTACTCCAAGTGGACGTTGATTCACTAAGTCACACTTCAAGATTGACTGGAGAGTACTTGAATACAGTATTCCAACACCATCCTAAATGGTGCTCAGACGAGGGAAGGCAGGCGCTGACCTCTCTATCCGAGACGCAATCTGACTAATTACAATACCATAACAGACATTACAAGAATTCTAGTCTGGTTAACAATCCTCAATTATTATATGATTTTGAAGGACAACCTCAATAAAAAAACACCAAGCACATGTGCGTGGATTCTGAGATCTTGTGCGTTCCTGGATTGGTTGACTTCCGAAGGAGGCGCTATTCTATGGGGAATGTATGCGTATGTTGTGTTTTCCATGTCCACTCAGCCATATTCTAGTCTGGACCGCCTTGGTGCCACAGCTGGCGCAGGGAAAACCATTCTTTCATGAGCATTTTCACTTTTATTTGAAGCTTCTCTAATCGACGGATAGGTCCGTCATCATTGAGCACCTCCAAGGCCTCGCAGCCAAGGATAACAGAATCTGTGTTGTCTTCGCTTTCTGCTGCTACATTGACCCGATCCCGGTGAGGATCTCCTTGCTGCCCTTGTAAGGCAGCATTTGGAATGTTATCCCACTGCTGTCATCAAGCCCTTTTACAACAAGCACCAACGGGATAGGACAATCCCATCTGAGTAGGACTTTGTTGACCTGCTCACGCTCATCCCCAGCTCCAAAGTGTTCTCTGTGTGCTACTATGTTCTCAACGGCCTGGATGAGGCCTCTGAAAACACTCAAGGAACATCTTGAGGTGCCTCTGATCGCCCAACATCAAGTTCTGCATCACCTCGAGACCATTGGACGCCCTCAATGAGTACGTTCCTCAAGCTGTTCCTATTGATATTCTTGTGCACAATGGGGATATCATGCTCCTTATCAATCAGAAGGTGGATGAGATTCCCAGACTGCGCAAGCTCATTCTGAACACGGAGCTTAAGGGCCTGGTGGTATCCAATATCATTGAGAAGTCGTCGGGAATGTGAGTGTTTATGCATGTCAAAATCTTGCTATATCAACCGATCATTAAGTTTCCTTTGGCCTCTCTGCAGCTTGACATGCTTGGGCAGTGATTGACTGCCAAAAGGCTGAAGACTCCCTGGAACGCCTGCCGGACAGCCTGCACAGCATGTACTCGATCACCCTGCAAAGAATTAACGACCAGCCAAATTCCAACGTCGTGCATAAAGTGCTGCTATGGCTGGTTTACGCTCGAAGGTCCTTGACCATCAACAAGCTTCAATACGCAATCACAATCGATCCCAATGACGACACTTTCGACATGGGTAATCTCGTTGACAAGACTGTCCTGCTATCCCTTTGTTGCTGGCTGGTTGCTTTCTCGCAAAAGAGTAGACTAGTTCGACTCATCCGTACATGGCGGAGGGAGGAGTCCCAGAAATTGAATGTCAACAAGCAATCTTTGCGGGGGCAGACGGCTTTGGGGTTGGCAGTGAGAGTTGGGTACGTAGAAGCAGTGGAGGATCGAAGTGAATGTGCAGGATGGGGAGGGTTTCACTGCTCTGATAAGTGCTGCCGGGCTTGGATATGTGTTGGAATTTGAGATTCCATAGGTTTAACGTCCACTACGATCGACGGAGTAATGGTAGCACAGAAGCCACTGTAGTCCTGTTATAGGGGCTCTACAGCGCCCAAAGGGCACTCAGAGGCGCAGAAGACGAGTAATTTCCATTCACTAAGGTATATAATGTATTTACATGAACTTATATACCTATTTAGCTAGGGCTTGGGTCAGCGAAGATCTGTAATAGATATGCGCATCCACGCGCTTAATTACTCTGTCTCCGAATGGGAACAGTCATCACCGAGCATATACACGTGCTTAACAGCAGTGATATCTCTATGCAGGGGTGGTGAAAGCTTTGGCGGCGGCTCCTGGTATAGATCCAAACCCGGGAGACTCAACCAGGGCTATGGCATTGATGGACACTGTATTCAATGGCCAGCTGGAGATCGTGCAAACACTACTCAGTATCCCAGGCATCGACCCGAACTCGCAGAGCGACACCAACGGTACAGCGCTGCATATGGCCGTAAGACAGCGGTACACCAGCATTGTGCGTGCACTCCTCAAGGTCCCCAGCGTCGATGTCAACCTGCCAAGCCATGGTGGTTCCATGTTAACAACAGCCATTCAGCTCAACGCCCCAGATGCTGGGCTGCTGCTACTGGAGAAACCAGGGGTTAATGTTAATGTATTGGGTGACTGGGGTGCAACTGCGCTTATTCACGCTTTGTGGTTTGGTCACGAGAGAGTTGTGGATCGACTTTTGCAGTTTGATGATATCCACTTGAATGTTGAAAGGGGCATCCAAGGAGGCTTAATCTCTATTACTGCCCTTGGTTGTGCGTCGTGTCACGGATACCTCCCCATCGTAAACGCCCTTCTCTCTGCCAAGGGAATTGATGTCCACCATGCGTCGGGAAGGATGGATACAGCCTTGACTCAGGTGGCTGCAAATGGGCACCTAGAGGTGGTAAAGGCCCTCTTTTCGGTGAATGGAATCTATTTGACCAAAAAGGAGTACGACATGCCACTAATTGTTGCATCGGCGAGAGAAAAAATTGATGTTGTCAAGCTGCTATTGCAGAGAGAAGATCTGAACATGGTCGTGAAGGGCTTCAATGGGAGAATGGCGATTCGAATCGCCCTAGAGAGTCGTAATGAAGGGCTCATCGAGCTGTATAAGTGCCATGGGCACTTAGAGAAGGACAGTGATTTAGCTACATAGTACATTGGTTACCAATCAAGGACATAGTATAATTCAGTCCAATACCCAGTCATTTCACACTGCCCCCTTGTGACCAGGGCATTGTCCAATGCTGTTTGTGTGAGCCTGCTCACCAGGTCTCCCACTCGAACAGTTGGTTCACCCTATTCTCCAGCACACTCACAGCATCTAGTCACCACGGTTACCACGTCTTTCACCAGCTAGTTTGCTTTAATGCATCTGCGCGATTAATCATTGATTAATCAGACCATGGTGGAATTGGAGGTATGAGCAAGCCATAATAAATTGTACTGTTACATGATACAAATTTTGCGAAACAGGTATTCTTTATATGTAGGGAGTCTGATCCGAAATGAGCATGTGTGAGCGTCAGTGAAAGTGTAAGTAACACGAGAGTGTGAAGCAATAGTCTGTATCCATACCGAATTAAAACTGTACAACGTGTGTAATGCACAACAGAAAGTGAACGCGAAGTTCAAATGTGCAAAAGTGAGTGTGTGCCCTGGGGTAATGGCCAAGGTCAGAAAGAAAAAGTGGAAGTTGAAGTGGAAATGCAAGTGGAAGTGGAAATGCAAGTAGTGGTACCAAGCACACGTCCGAAAAGAATGTCAATAGTCCCACTCAAAGTTGAGTTGCGACTTCTGCAGCTGCAGCTGCAGGTGGCAGTGCTCATGCCCAAAGCGGAAGTCGCAGGCGATTTTCAAAGTCCACCCATGGCCAGTAGAAATAGAAGGGAAATGGTATGTCGGAACATCCCGGGCACTATTTCAATCCATTGCAACTCCAAGCAGATTCTTCAGCAGTTATAAGAGAAAGCGGATTTGTTACAACTCCGATCAAAACGGGTTGTGTTTCGAAGGGCATTCGGTTCTGGCATAGTGGCAAGCCGAGAAGTTTCACATGGAGCTCCGAGTAGTGTTGCTGTGACTCGACTCAAAGTCGCTGAGTCATCGGGTTGAGCACGAGTTTGAGCCAAGTCGAGCCAAGTTGACATCTGCCGACTTGCATCACTCGGCTCATTGAGCAACTGTACAGTAAGTCGGCTCGAGCCGACTCAAGCCACACATCATTTACAGATGTGACCTCATCACCAAAGTTGTGCTTTCCTTGTCGCTTTTGCCTCAACCATGTGTGGCATTGGCTTTCCTTCCTGCTGAAGATGGTATTCACCATTGCGGAACTTTGTTCTGCACTCTCCTGGGATCTGGGCGCTCCCTGCAGCAGTTTAAATTCTGTTGTTTTCTCCTACATGAGGCCAAAGGTGTGCTGTTTTTTCCTTATTTTCCGATTCCGCTCGCTTATCATAAGACTATTCAACAGGGCGAATGTATGGCTTCCAATTTTGTGCTGTTGAACGTGCAGACAGCCCTTTAGTTTACATGGATAGGGGAATGAGGCAGGAGTTGGAGCAACATTGGTTGCTCATTGGGAAGCACATTTCCTTTTTTCTCAGATTTGGGGTTTTGTCAGTCTGTTTCCGCGCTATTGCTGCCTCTCTTGTTACATCGTTATGTCCAATGGAATCAGTTTTTTTGCCAGCTGCCCTGTCAATGGCCGCTGTTCGGAAACTCTCCAATTAGCCGGGGTGTTTGGGACAGCAGATATAAGGAGGCTATGATGATTCCATTTGCAACACCACCCTAGTCCACAATTCACTGCACTACTATGCCTCCTCAATGTAAGACTACTCAATGCACTACGGCTGCCCAAGCAGCTGATGAAATCATTCAGTTATCCAATGGTGCCCTCCAGACTACGTTCGGTGTGGAAATAGGTGGTAAATGTTCACCTCACAATGTACATTGTCCCCCTATAACACTCTTGTTAGCAAACACTCAGGAACCACTGGAGCCCGCCCCTTTACCATCTTCACATCCTAGGGTGCTATTGGCAAGATATCTCTCACGACCGATCTCTGGAGTGACCCAAACCTTAGCCGGTTTATGGCTCTCACAGCTCATTGGATTCAGATGGTCAAACGACAGACTCTGTCTGGCCCACAGAAGATTCTTTGATTGTGTGCAGATCTGATTGTGTTCTGTCAAGTTCCAGGACAACATACTGGCAAGCATCTGGCTATATCGCTTATCCACTTGCTGGATCGTCTGAAGATTACTCACAAGGTGTGTGTTCACAACACGAGTTGTCTCTTGAGTTATTGGCCGACGATACCACAGATTGGTTGGGTGACGCTTGACAATGCATCTAACAATGATAGCATGATGTCACATCTCGAGGTTCTCTTGAACGAGCCTGGCATCAAGTACTCGAGCAATGACAGTCATGTCCAGTGCTTTCCTCACATTACCAACCTAGCATGCAAGGCAGTTCTGGTGGTGATGTCTGGCTCTACTGGTCCAGGCAATGGAAGCGTTGATGATAGTACTGAGCATCGGGACCTTGTGGCAAATGTTCGCACAGTGATACGCATGGTAAGTTGTTCGTTTGTGCTCAATAATATTGTGATTGATGGGTGCACATAGATACGTGTTTCTTCATTGCGTCGTGACCATTTTGCTTCACTCCAGACAGCAAAGGGCCGAGAGCCCCTGCAGCTTTTGCGAGGTGTAGACACTTGTTGGTCATCTACTCTTCTTATGCTCGAACGGTTCATTGAGCTCAAAGAAGTATGCTCTATAATTGTGGCTTCGGGTTGGTTGTTTATTGATGCACCTTTGCAGTTTGTTATCAAGATGATTTCGATGAATCAGGATCTCAAGAAATACGCCCTTCAGACAGAAGAATGGTCAACTCTGTCAATCTACTGTACTATTCTCCAGGTTTGTGATTCGCCAACTTCTTGTTTCTTTGCCTAACCAATATGACTCAAGGTACCACATGCGTTTCAGCAATGTCTTTCAGCGGAAAAGACTCTGACGCTACATGAGGCTCTGCCAAACTTCCACTCTATGATGAAGGTTTGGGAGAACATGAAAGCTGAACACCCAAACTATATCAACTTGATTGACGCGGGTCTCTCAAAGCTTCAAGAATACTGGGAGAAGGTTAAGGATGTGCCGGCATATACTTTAGTGATGTGTTTGTTTTATTTTTTTTATGCTTGCAATGGCTATTAATCGTTATATGTAGTGGTCAACCCTGGCATCAAGCTGTCGTGGTATCTGAAGAACTGCCCTGAGCGCATTGGATGGGCATGCAGACTATTTACCGAAACGGTGAGCTTTGTATATCCAATCTATTTCCGTAATATTATTTACTGATGTGCTGAGTCTAGCTTGCAGCCTACCGCGATTCCAGTGATGCTAATGGGTCTTCCCATCCTCCCCTGCCTGCAGAAACCAGACAGAGATCCTGGGAGGATGACATTCTCAGAACACCTGTTGTGCGGCAGAGGCCTGCACACAGACTTCTCAGCGCCGAAATTAATGAGTATCTTACCAATTCCCATGTACATTGCACATCGGCTGTTGCATACTGGCAGGTAGTGTTATTACGCTACTTTATATCTCTGCTTTCTGACATGCCATATGGTAATAGGAGAACCAGACTGAATACACAACAGTTTTCAGGCTCGCACTGAACATTGTTACAATGCAAGGCGAATAGTATGCCTTAGTCGTTCGTTGATAGTTTTCAATTGAGTCAAGACGAGCGAGTTGGTCAAGGGAGTCGAGACGAACCAACATCAAGACGATTGAGTTTCAAGAGAGTTCGAGTAAGACGATCCGTCGACAAGAAGACTAACAAAAGTCTTATTCAAAAACTATCAAAGTGACAAAAGAGAAACGAGATCAAAACTAAAATACAACTACCAACTATGGTAAGTTTAAATATACAATCCTTATCTCTTATCGATGTTATTGATAAGTTCCATCCATTATCTTTACTATAAATAAGAAAACAATACATCATAGTTCTTATCTCTCCTTGTGTCCTTTATCTCCTAAAAGTACCCCCAAGATCCGGATTGACAGTCAGGGGTATCTATTGCCTCATGGTCAAACAGTCCTAATCATCAAAAATAATCTGTCTGTATCTCAAGACACTCATCTGT
>ML210428.1:8164-19095 GCA_004369085.1 Coprinopsis marcescibilis | reverse complement strand
GATCCGGATTGACAGTCAGGGGTATCTATTGCCTCATGGTCAAACAGTCCTAATCATCAAAAATAATCTGTCTGTATCTCAAGACACTCATCTGTTGTTGATACGTATCCGTCTTCATGTTCCACCATTGGAGATGGTTTGTCTCGTACCCATCCGTTTTGGGTAGAGGTACTCCGTGGGAGATTGCTTTTGATGCGCTTACCTCGTCCAGAACGTCTGGTGCAGTTGTCATAGAGGGTCCCTACATAGACACAGCCACATCAGCATGTGAGCGTGACAGGTGACTGTGGTGACGTGCCCTTGGGCCTTGTTGATTGGTTTCCTGTCCTACTCCACTCCCTACCTCCTTGAATAAACATCGTTTTCTCATGACATCCCGCGAATCTCACAAGCGCTCAAAAGCGCGAAGCTATGAGAATCTCTATGCTGCCCGTAGAACTGCAGAGAAGTCCAGCAACTTCAATTCAGCTGCAACTCGAGCGAGGATTCAGCAAGTATTTGAGGCTCGGTTCGAAAAGCTGCCATATGACTGGCAGATGGATGTGACAGAGGCGTTGCTGGTGGGACTGGACTCTGTAGTCATTGCAGGGACAGGATGTGGGAAAACAATGCCTTTCATGATGCCATTACTCAACGATAGCAGCAAGAAAGCTGTCATCATCTCGCCTCTCAAGGTCTTGCAGCTCGACCAGGTTGCACGGTTCAGGGCCATGGGAATAACTGCAGCAGCAGTGAACGGGGATACTTGGTGTCCCAGACTCGAAAAGGTAAGGTTTCTTGACAAGATATCCATGTTACACCTAACGAGCTTTCGCAGGAGCTCAAGGCTGGTGCATACAGTGCCATACTCACTTTGCCAGAGATGTGCCTCAAGCACCCTCAATTTCGGGAGTTTCTCAGTGATGCAGTTGTTTCAGAGCTGGTTGCGATGGTTGTAATCGATGATGGCCCTTGTGTCATTGTCGAGAACAGGCCTTTCTTGTTTAACAGTTCAAATGCCTGCCCTAATCCCCAACCTTTGCTGGTTCCAAGGTATTGTGCATGTAGGGATTTGGCAAAAGCCATTTGAAGATGTAGCCATCCGAAAATGAAGACCGAGAAGTCCAAGCGCTCGAACAAGTTGTTGTTGTCGGCACGGAAAGTGAACAGGTGGCGGAGGCGGTCGACAGTGAGTTGGTCGCCTATCCATGCAATAATCTTCTTCATTGCTAACTGGACCTTCTCTGCAGTGGTCTTGAAGCCAAGCTGTTCGAACCAGGCTGTAAGGAGCCGGCTGTGATCCTCATAGCTGGCCTCAGGGATATCAACTGTCCCAAGAAGATACTGGAGGGTTGCATGCTCACACCCAACAGGAAGTGGATTGATGGGTAGGGGTGACTTGAGCTCGTCTGATGTCCTTTCTGAATAGGTGGATAATTCGAACTCGGGGCTGTCAAGGAGAATCCGGAGCATGGCATGTTTCATTTGTGCATGCACCTTTGGGTAGTCCTTGGAATTGAGGTTGAGGATGTCCGCTGCAGTGAGTGGGTTCTTTATTCCACGTGCCCACTGTTCCTTCAGCAATTGGTTTAACGTGTCCGAGAGCTTAGGTGCATCACGTTTGATGTATACGGTTGCTGCAGTGCCGGTCCCTAGCTCCCTTTGGTTGTCAAGACGTTGAGAGAAGACCTGGAAAGGTATGTTAACGTTGTCATATGAGGAAACCCACATGAATTCTTCCATTTTCTTCAGCATTTCTTCACCAGCCTGCCTTGACATTGATTCCACTATGTTGCATGCCCATTTGTGACTCATGGTGAGTCCCATACTATGGAGTGTATTGAACCCCTTAGCTGATATTCTGCGGAACTTGAGGTAGATTGCAAGGAGTTTCTGGAGACGGTTGTGGTGGTGGGACTGGGAGTATACCATCATCGAGATGATGGTAAAGATTGTCTGCATAGACAGGTAAGCTTGAATTGTTAATGTATGCTAGTGGTCGGCAGCTCACCTTGGAAGGATCCTTTACAGTGTTCCGCTTTTTCTGCCCCTTTGTTGTCAATGAATGTTCGAGGAACCTCCATAGCATGGGGCCTTTCTGCTTCATCATCATCTTCATATCATCAATTGATAGTTCCGTCAGATTCGCAGTATTGGTGTCATTGCCAGAAGGGAGTCGCAAGAGAGGCCCAAGGGTTTTGAGCTCCTTGTGAATCATGTCGCTGACAGTGTTGACAGCAAGCATCTTCATCACCTTGGCTGCCCCTGTTGGCCGCTTCATCGACGAAGAAGTGCGGGGAGGTTTTTGCCAGCATTCTAATATCCCTGGCAGTTCCCTGCTCTGAAGAAGGGTGGTCCACTGGTTTCTACAGATACCATCATTGATGCAGTAGCGGTTTCCCCAGCTGAGAGCATCAAGAAAAATGGGAGTGTTGATTCTGCGGGACTTGAGAAATTTGCAAGTGTCACGGACTGCTTTGAACTCGCTCTGTTCCGTAAGGTGGGTTCTCTTGGATGCGGTTGTTCTGCGGAATATGTTGTTGATGGGTTCTTCATCGCTGCCAGACTCGGCTGGATTGCTAGCTGCTGAGATGAAGCCTTCTGTGTCTGAAATGTCGGAGGCTGACTTGGACGATGCTGTTGAGCCTTCATCGTCTGTGAATTCAGAGCCAAAGGTGGTATTTTGGATAGCAGAGAAGTGGTTGGTACTAGTGGCCATAGCTGTATAGTGCGAAGTAGCTTTCTGCAATGAAACAGGGTGTCTCGCAGTGGATTAAAATTGAGACAGGCAGATTCCATGGCTGAATAATGTCCCGATTTTGGTATTCTCATTCAATAAAGGTTCTATTTTTTACTCTAACAGATTGTACCATGACCTACAGATGTCCAAGGTGTGCAAACCAGGTTAAAGCTATATAGATGTAGGTACAAGGAGGCCCAGGCCAGCCACCTTCCAAGGGCAGCTGGGTGGCTGTGACGTGACATGTGACAAAATGTATGGATCAGGTCGCCAAATGCACCAGACGTTCTAGGGGTGGCTGAGTGCCCGCAGCACTAAAATCCCACGCGCCACCGACCGAAAATGGATGGGTACGAGACAAGAGATGGTGTAACATTACCCCTGTTCTTGATCTGAAGCCTCCTGGATTCAGTCTCGATGGTGGTCGTAGTTTCCATATTCATCAAAGTCGTAGGCATGAGATCCCCAGTCATTTTTGTCGTCATCGTAGTACCGAGTACGTGAGCCCTTAAGGCGGTCAGGGTATAGTTGGTTGAGACTACATTCGTCATCATTAGGGAGGTGTCGAGGTGCTTCTTCTCCACAAGTTTGACATTCGTACTGATGGGAACAGAGGGCTTTGAGGTGTCAGTCTGAGCAACAGGTGAAACATAATTCTTTGCCATTTCGAGTGGGTGGTGGTCAAGGGGTTCGAGTTGTTCCAAAATTGGGGGTATGTTCGTTCGAGTGTATCCGAACGGTAGAAGGTCCCGGAGTAGAGTTCGTCCAGCTATCAAGTTGATTTCCTTCAACTCGGATAGTGGAAGTTGGGTCGGCGAGTCCGACCAATAGTAAAATGGTTTTGTGGGGTCTTTTGGAAATCGACTTAGTCCTCCCCTTGACCATTGGAGAAAAATGTGTCGTGGGGACATGTGGAGTTCGTGTTGGTCCTTGGACAATGTTTTTCCCTTTGGTTGCTGTTCGGGTGTCGGTTGTCATGGTTGGGGAACTGGTTCTTGTTCGTGAATCTGTTTGTTTTGAGACATTATCGTCTCGAGATTGATTGGATTTCGATGTTCCCAGTTGTCTGGGAGAGGATGTCACATTCTGGGGTAGTGGTTTCTTGATTGAGGTGGTGGTTATTTCAATGATGGAATTGTCTGACTTTACTGATTCTTGTTCCTCCTTTTCTCGCTTCTTTTCCCGGTGTTTCTTGTCGCACTCCATGAGGAGTAAGGCCCAAGATTCTTGGAGAGTTCTTCCGAATGAGTCCAGCACGGAGAATTGTTGCCGTAAATTGTGAAGGAGTTTCTTGGCGTCCTGGATACTTGCAAAGAGTCGTTCGCGTTGATAAACGAATTGTTGAAAAGAAAGATAGGTGTCAGCCTTTACGTCGCCAGAGTGGTCTTGGCCTCCATTCATAGGGTCAAATCAGTCGATGGGGATTGAGAAGAATTGGTCAGAGCCAATGGTACGATAGTACCATTCTGCTATGTCTTCTTCCTCCTTGGTACTTGGAGTTCGGTAAGTTCCGTCAAATTCCTTTGAGATGGTGTGTTCCCTTTGAGGGGGGTGTTCGTAGCGATGGGGAAGATAGAGGGGGTGTTCATATGAAGTGTATCGTGCATTCTGAATTCGTTCGAGTTCTTGTTCAGGTTTGGTCGGGTATTCCAGGTTATATTGGCCAGGTCGAGTGGGGATGGAACCAATGAGTTCGTCAGAGTAAGCCAAGTTGTTGGTTTGAGACATTGTTTGGACGAGTAGTAGTGGGTGGTTAATCTGTGTAGATTGAAGTTTTAGTATCGATTTGTTCTTGTCTTTATAGTTGATGTAACTTCTTGTAATCTTCCAAGATCCGAGTGGCGTTGATCAAATGACAAGGTGGTTCCCATGATGCTTCTGATAACAGGTATCCTTTCCATTGGCCAAGGAACAGATGACCTTTTCCTTGTTTTTTGTGATTGATAATCGCTTCCACTTCATATTCTTCTTGTCCATCAATAACGTCAGGTGGTGGCGTGGTGTGTGAAGGGCCGTGCATGTCGGTTTCTGTATATGGAGACAACCATATGGTATGGAAGACGTCATGAATCTTCCATTGAGTTGGTAGGGCGAGGCGATAAGAAACTGGTCCTATGACTTCCGTTATCTCAAAGGGTCCTTCCCGTTTTGGCCTTATCTTGTTAGAAAGGTATCGTCAGTTAAGGTTCTTTGCTTCTAGCCACACTTTGTCACCAAGTTTGAATGGAATGACATCGTTTTGTGATCTGCTGATCATCCGATTTCTGGCTAGTTCATGTGCGGCAATTGCTTCTTTTTGAGATTGAGTAAGGTCCGTCATTCTTTCTTCTACAGATGGAATGTTCGTCTGTTCGAAGGCTTCTGGAGTCCCATGATTAATTCGAACGGCGTTTTCTGGTTGTTCGCGTGTTGTCGGTTGTTGTAGGTAAATTCAAGCATGGGGAGGTGATCTTTCCAAGTTTCAGGGTGGTTGACGCAGTAAATCCCCAAGTATGTTGGAACTTCCATCGGTTTGAGGGTGGTAGGCGGTAGATAGTCGAGAGTCAATTCCCAATCTTTTCAAGACTTCTCAATGGGATTTTGCTGTGAAGTTCGGGCCTCTGTCAGATATAATTCGTTTGGGGATGCCGAATCGTTTGAAAGTTGTGTCGATGATCATTTTTGCCATAGTTTCAGCATCGACTTCTTTGTTGCAAGGAGTGAAAATCACCCCCTTAGTAAGTCCTTGATCCACCTGGATCAAGATAGAGTCGTATGTCGTTCCATTCTCTTCAATAGGTGGTAAACCAGACATGAGGTCCATCATTACGAATGCAAATGGTCAATAAGATCCTGTTGATTTGTTCAGGATAAGGGTCGGTTTCAAAGGTCAGCGATTGATCTTGAACTGTTGACAAGTTGCGCATCCTTTGACGTAGTCTCGTATGGCTCCTCTGATTCCTGGGAACCAGTAATTTTGACTGACTTTGTAGAAGGTTTCGAGTTCTCCTGGATGTCCAGCAAGAATCGGGTCATGGTGATCGCGTATAATTTGACGTCGAAGTTCTTGAGTTTGGGGAATGTACATTTTCCCACAAAAGAATAATGCCGTTTTGCCATCTTTGGACTCAGTGTGCCAGTCCGCCAAGTCTTTCCGTAGTTCCATTGGGATATCTTTATCTTTCAAAAGATCTTGTATCTTGTCTGCCATCCCAATGTCGAAGGCTTCTTCTGGTTGATCCAGAATTCGAGTTAATAGATCAATGTTCATCAAATTCACGTTGACCTCTTTCGGGAATTGTTCTTCCAAAAGTAGAATCATGTCTTCGTTGTCGTGATCGCCGTGTTCCAGAAGATGATCCGGTCGTCAGGAGAGTGCGTCCGATTGAACCATTTTACTTCCAGGAGTATAGTTGAATCGATAGTTGAATTCGGTAAGGAAAGTGTACCATCTTGCTTGTTGTCAGTTCAATTTTCACATTTCGTGAAAGTAAGAGAGATTCTTGTGGTCTGATAAAACTTTGATCGGATGTTGGGCTCCCATCAGATAATGTCTCCACTCGGTAAAGGCTCGAATTAGAGCCAAAAGTTCCCGATTATAGATCTCGTAATTGCGTTCAGTTGGCGAAAAGGTTTTCGATATGAATGAGACCGGGTGATGGGCTCCGTTGGCATCGCATTGGGTGAGGACAGCTCCAGTGGCATATTTTGAAGCATCGCATTCGACTTGGAAAGGTTTTTCCAAGTCCGGCATTATCAGCACCAGTTGTTCAGTGAATCATCGTTTCAAAGTGTCGAAGGCTGTTTGTCATTGAAGGGTCCATTCGAACGACACTCCCTTTTGAAGGAGTTCGTTCATTGATTTTGCCAGTTCTGAATATCCGTGAATAAACCTTTGGTAGAAGTTTCCGAATCCTAGGAAGGATCGTACTTGTCTCACGGTTTTCGGAGCGGGCCAGTCTTGGATTCCAGCGACCTTCTTGGGATCCATGGAAATTCGTCCTTCTTCGATGATCATGCCAAGGTATTCGATGCGGGTTTGACAAAATTGGCATTTTTCCAGTTTCAAGTAAAGGTCGTTATCCTTTAATACTTTGAGGGTTTTTCGCATGTATTCGATCAGCTTTTCCTTGGTTTTGGTAAAGATGAGAATGTTGTCCATGTAGATGATGATGCAGCGTCCTTCTGTCTTGGTTTTGGTAAAGATGAGAATGTTGTCCATGTAGATGATGATGCAGCATCCTTCTGTCTTGAGTTTGACAAAGATGTGGTCCATCATCGCTTGGAACATTGCCAGGGAATTGCACATGCCGAAAAACATAACTGTCGGTTCGAATAGTCCCAAGTTAGTCTTGAATGCCGCTTTCCATTGATCGCTGTCTCTGATCCGAATGTTGTTATAGCCCCATTGCACATCCAGTTTAGTGAAATACTTCGCTCCTTTCAATTTGTCAAGGAGCTCAGTGATGAGTGGGAGTGGATAAGCATTTTTGATTGTCCATTCATTGAGGTAACGATAGTCTTGACAGGGTTGAAGAGGGGTTTTTACTTTTCCATCTTCAACAATCAGTTTCTTTTTGACAAAAAAGAAGGGAGCGGTGTTAGGCGATTGTGAGGGTCGAATATACATTTTGACAAGGTTTTCCTGGATAAACTTCTCCAATTCCTTTTTTTTGTCCAAGGTAAGATTGTAAGTTTTGAACGATTTAGGAATGAAACCATCTTTTAACTCAATCTTGTGATCCCAAGGTTTTGAGTTGGGAAATCGGTCGGCCTTCTTTTTGTCAAAGATGTCCATGTAGTCATGGTATTCTTCTGGTATTTGTTGTTCCAAAGTGAGGGTTGAGGTGTCCTCAGCAACTGCAAGTTCTTGTGCGATGGTCAATTTGGCCCAAATCCAAATCGTTCGGAGATAAGGGCTATCTTTTCCTTGAAAATCGCGTAAGAGGGCCGAATCAATGTCTTCCTGTGTAGGGTCTGCCTGTCTCTTCGTTTTCTTGGTTTGAAGGTATTTGAGAAGAGCTTGTGTGGTCTTCGAAAATTCCTTCATTCTACAAGCGAGTGTTCCGTTTTTCCAGCCAATTAAAGGATTCATCTTTCGGAGCCAAGGTGCTCCGACGATGATCTTTTCTTGTCCAAGACCAGTGACATAAAATCGTTCTTTGAATCAACGTCCGTGAATTGTGACATATGCGTCCGCATAGAATCAGATGGTTCCATTTTTGTTTAAGGTACCATCAATGTTTCTGGCGGGAATTGGGGTGGCAAGTCGAGTGAGGGGGATTTTTATCTTTCGTGCGAAGTTCTGATCAATGAACTGATCGTCTGCTCCGCAGTCAACAAGAGTGGTTGTTCCAACGTTTTCGGGTCTGTCTTTTCCAGAAAATGACAATGTTGTGGGAAAAATCAAAGTCATTTTGGATGGATCGGCATATAGGACAGACCGTACTATCTTAGGAGGTGCTACAGTTGGTATAGACCTCCTTAGGCAAAACCCTCATTCTTCTCGTGTTCTTCAGGATCCATGTTGCTAAGGATCTGTTGAACAGATTTGAAAGCGGTGGTTCCGGTGTATTTCTTCTTCGTCTCGTTGGTTCCAGAATAGGAACCAGTTTCATTTTGGGGTTTCCACATGGTTTGGGGTTTATTCCCGTCTTTCGGTTTGGAAGGGCATGTGTTCAAGGCGTGCCCTGCCTTGCGGCAAAAGAAGCACAGTCCTTTTCGAATGCATTCTTCCCGAATTGTGTCTGTCATTTTGGGAAGTCGGACGAAGGGTTTCTTTGTGTTGAATGAGTCAATGTCAATCGGCACCCCATAGTCTTCATTGGTTTTGGGGGTGGCATTTGCAAATGATTGAATTCCTTTCTTCATGAGTCGAAGCATCCTTTGATCATTGGATACTTCGATGACTGCATTGTACCAGGCCTTGAGGTGATTAGGTTTGGTGGCCCGATTCCAGATCTTTTCGAGAATTGTATTATCGAGGGTATCTGAAGCTGTCGGTGATGATTTTGTTCGCGGGTTCGTCATGAACTGTCAAGTTGGGTCGGTATTCGGTTTCAGCTAGTTTGTTTTTGAATGTGTTAACAAAATCTTCTCCAGAGTCCTTCCATTTCATTTTGAGATTCTTGAGTTGTTGGAAGGCAATGTCGGCCCATTCTTTCTCAACGAAAGAGTTGTTGAGTTTCTTCTGGAATTCTAACCAGGTTCCTAGTTGGATCTAATCTCCTTGTCGGCCTTCGTTCATGAACGTTCATTTCCAATTGGTGGCGGTCCCTCCTATCATGTAGGAGAGGGTGAAGAGAATTTTCTTATTGTCGCTCCATTCTGGGTTTGCTAGAATGTAAAGGATGATTTCCTCTAGCCAAGTTTCGTATTTGCTGTGAGTTCCATCAAATTCAGATGGTTTTTGCATGCCCTTGATTTCTTCATCTTTGTCTCTTTTGGTCGTGGTCTTTCGCACGGATGGTCCTTCTTCAGCCATAGTTTCTGGTTGATAATTCACGTATGATTGTTCTTCCTGGTGGGTTGTTTGAGCAAGTTCTTGTAGTCGTTGTAATTGATTGGTTTCTTCATGTTCTTCAAAGAGAGATTTCGGTAGTTTGAGATTGAGTTGTATCTCTTCCTGTTCTGGTGGTGTTGCTCCTGTCGGTGTTGATTCGGTTTCATCTTGTTCGTATGTCAGGTTGAATTCTTGTCGTTGTTTTCCCTTATCAGAGATCGATCGTTTAATTGTTGATTCGACGAGGTTGTGTTTAAGTAGTTTTGATCTTCTGTTACGATGCAAGGCGAATAGTATGCCTTAGTTGTTCGTTGATAGTTTTCAATTGAGTCAAGACAAGGGATCGTCGAGATGAGCGAGTTGGTCAAGGGAGTCGAGACGAACCAACATCAAGACGATTGAGTTTCAAGAGAGTTCGAGTAAGACGATCTGTCGACAAGACGATTGAGTTTCAAGAGAGTTCGAGTAAGACGATCTGTCGACAAGAAGACTAACAAAAGTCTTATTCAAAAACTATCAAAGTGACAAAAGAGAAACGAGATCAAAACTAAAATACAACTACCAACTATGGTAAGTTTAAATATACAATCCTTATCTCTTATCGATGTTATTGATAAGTTCCATCCACTATCTTTACTATAAATAAGAAAACAATACATCATAGTTCTTATCTCTCCTTGTGTCCTTTATCTCCTAAAAGTACCCCCAAGATCCGGATTGACAGTCAGGGGTATCTATTGCCTCATGGTCAAACAGTCCTAATCATCAAAAATAATCTGTCTGTATCTCAAGACACTCATCTGTCATTAATACATATCAGTCTTCATGTTCCACCATTGGAGATGGTGTAACAAACATCTTACCCATCCAAGGGCCTGCAGTGCCGTGTGAGCATGTATTTTCCTCTGCCAAGGAGACGATGACACCTTGCCGCAACAAAGTCAAACCTCAGCTCATGGAAGTGCTGCAGTTACTCAAGTTTTTGCTTTGGAAAGGGCTTGCATCTCTCGATTTTACCTCTGGCTTGTCGAAAGAGAAGGAATTGAGTGTTTTACAGGATGAATCTTTCGAGGATGGACTGATTCCAGATGATATCCTACCTACACTTCCCTGCTTGCTGCACCATTAGATTCTGATGGCGAAAGTGACAACGTAGAAGTAGAATTTGATGAGGCAGCAGGCATTGTTCAAACTCGTGTAGCTAGCATCTAAATATATCGGGACTCAATCATGCTCAATGTGGGGGTGACCAACCCCTGCTAACTCTGTGTCATGTGATTTGGTGGCCGGATCGGTGATCCTTAGGAAATCGGTCAAAATCTTGGAAAAGGATGTGTCTCACCCTGTTTTTGAGACTCTAGAGTGTATTATACAGTAGCTTTCCAGTACATAGTAATGGAGATGAATTTTTCATGTTTTTTAAAACCTTTTATGTGCTTTGAATGAGGTTTGAGGACCATACAGCTCAAGAAATGCACCCAGGAACCCATTTAGTTGTAAATCCATGCCAAGATCAGAGCAGATCACAAGCCCCTGAGCTGCAGTCCCCTCCATCCCCCCAGAATTGTAACCTACATTGCACAACACAAAAAGCTTGTATTGTCCCAAAAACAATTGAAGTTAGAGGGTAACTGACGGTTGAGTCTGAATATTGTCTTTACTAAAGGTCAAAATCAAACCACAAATCGGAATTTACCATTTAATCAGAAAGTCAACTTGCCAGATATATGG
>ML210427.1:0-30241 GCA_004369085.1 Coprinopsis marcescibilis | reverse complement strand
CTTGAAGATGTTGGTCTCGGTTCCAACCAAGTTTCGAGTGCTTCATTTGGCAACACGGTCTTGGGTTGAACGGAAACAACCTCTGGGCATCATGCAGCTTCCCCATTCGGCCAAAATCTCGTTTAGAAAGTGCGTCTGAGTCTGGAGAGGGGGTAGGGGACCCTCGTCTAGAGTCAGGATTTAGAATGGGTCTGCAGTGACAGCGGAGCCTTTGCCTTTCCCCAAAGGGCAGCCAAGACGTTCGGCTTTTCGGCAGGGCTCGTTTAGAAAATAATCTAGGATTCTAAACCTCCGTGGAAAGTCGTCCAATTTGTTTGGAAGGCCACCGATAGTTACATACGTTGTACATAAGCTTACCTGTTGTACTTACCGCGTTTATAACGGCCAAGGACGCCACCGCTCTCGGCACTGAGCCCATAGACAGCGTGATGGACCGGTCCTGGTCAACTGCAGGAAGCCCGACCAAGATGCGCGTCAAGAGCCAGATACATCGCTGTTGCATCGTGGCTAGGTGTATACAATTTCTGAAAGCTGAAATGCTGTCGGGTCATAATTCCCAATTTATGGGGATTTAGGTGGTCACGATGGTGCGGAGCAGAGCGGGCTGACGTATATTCTCCGAGAGGCCTCCCCGTCAAACGTATGCCTTGTCAGGTATTTCGTCCCTTGAATAGGTTTAAAGCCTTCTGATATAATCACAACTTATGATCCGTGGACCGTTAGATCTTTTAGCTTCAAAGCAGCCTGAAAACAACCCGAACAACGCACCCAATCATGTCATAAGGCGCAGCAGATCGGGACTTGTTCAACGTACGTTCAAAAGCTGCTCCAACGGGTAAGGTCTTGTTTCATAAAAAAGTAAGTTCCCAGTTTGCGGTACGAATAATGTATCAGCTGAGGACAATGCAGGTAAGTACAAAGGTGCAAGAGGCCAATTCTATTTCTGCAGGCGGTACTAAGCAAGTCGGGACTTTGCCGAAGTTCAAGTTTGCAACGGTTTGAGACCCAAACGTTGAACTGAGACCTTCCCGCCGACCCCGCCCTCCTCCGCCAACCTAAAGTGCACGGTTTGTCGCCATCACAAATCGAACGTCAAAGTTGAGGACGGTACTGTGTAAATGTGGTCAATTCGAGGAATTCAATGTGGGTATTGTATCATGGCCTCTGTAAATGGCCACGACCATTGACACTTTCGAAGAGGGTCACGGGAAAATAGAGGGAAAAAAACAAAACGCAATCCACCCTTTGGCGGGCTTGATTGATGTATGAATAACTGAATAACCCTCCTGGTGACACTAAAGGTCGCATTTGCCCAAAGACATTGCAATTTACATCTCTTTACATTTGGGGGCCGCCAGTCCCCGCAGCCTCAACGCCCGCAATGACACAAGACGCACCACCTTGCGGACTAGATCTACTACCGTGCGCGTCAAAGCATTTATGCCCTTCTACAGTGGTTCTGCAATAAGCTCACCTTGGAGCGAGTCTCCGGCACGCCGAAGATCGCCAAGACCTTTCCGACCTCACATTGGGGCTCGTTTATGTACCTTTACACCCATCCACGGATATTTATCATTTCCCCTGCAAATGGTCAGAGGTTTTTGACTGCAAAGGTGACTGCGAAAGCAAGACATCCGCCTTGAATTAGACGAAGTATTCACTATTTACCAGCTCTCGTTTTCCAGATTGGAGGAATCGGAATGGCGCTTATCGATGTGAAATCTTCTTCAGAATGCAAGAGATACACTTCGCTACCCGGAATGGCGGTGGGTCGTCAGAATTTGGGGCCTTGACACTTACTTCGAAACTCTACAGAAGGTCAGGGCTCAGGGCTCAGCATTGATATCGACAGGCCTGTAATGGTGAATCTGCACTAGCGCCGAACTCAACTTGCATGAAATCCAAATGAAGTCGCGATTAGTAGGATCATTTCAACCAATGCATGCGCGGTGGGTACTGCCTGCGTATTATCTCCCCATTTATACTTCAGTATGCGTTTTCGATTCAGAGCTGAGCTCGATGATAGTTATCTCAGAAAGTGCAACTCAGTACTTCCAAGAAGTTTGGCGGCGGGACCTTGCCGACATGCCGGCTCGCGTTTGCAGAGGCTCCGGATCCAAACAACAGAACCCCTCCATCTTCCCGGGCACTGGTCCTTGTCAAGTCTTCCCCAAGTCCTGTCCATCTCAAGTGCAGCTCGCAGTTTCTACTGTCAATATCGAGTTTCGCCGTCGCATTCCTGTAAAAACTCTGGTCGAAGAGCCCGCTAAGAATCTGAGGTGAGTACGATCCGGTATCTAAACAACGTTCAAGGACTGAAATGACTTCCTTAACAGCTATTTCGATCTCTGCTTTATCCCTACCTTACCCCAACATTGGAGCGCTACTTTGCATTGTAAATGCTATTGCTATGCTCCATGGTTATGGCTATTGACGGCCTGAAACTTGGCCCTGCGATACAGTCCACCAGAAACATTCGTTAAATAATTGGGACAGTGGGACCGGACCTATTGTTCCCTTCGCCACGCGTATCAAGGCGAATGAACGTGTAACAGGTATGTAATCGCTCATTGTATTGGATTATAAGCGTTCTCTGACTCGGTTAGGCGCTGGAATCTTACAAACACCAACAGCACTGCCTCGACTGACCGGCGTACACGATCTGCCTAGACCTTAACAGCAGGGTTACAACGTTCACCACAAGCAATGCCTCCCAAGTACTCTCATGTCAAGAAACGGTCTGCTGCGGGGCTGCTCAAGCCAGGCGCGAGCACGCCCTCAAACCTGATCAAGGAAAGCTACGACCCCAACAATCCTCAAGGCTCCAGTAACCAACAAGGTCACCAGTATCACCACCACATACAGCTTAACACCAACCACTTCCCTATTCTCGGCGTTCAACCTGGCTCAGTTCTCCCCAACATCGACAGAGGTCTCAGTCAGGCCATGACGGCCGTAGCCCACCTCGAACGTGCCATCGCCAGAATCCTCCTTTTGCGTTTCGAATGGGATATTGCCAGACTCTACTCCACTCGGTTGCACTGGGTCTCCCTCCTCCATATCCCAATCCTCGTTGCGAAACTAGCTGAAAAGGCTGGACCAAGCTGGCCAGCCATGAACGCAGATAGCGAGGAGATCAAGGATTTCTTCCGCGCTGTGGTTGGAATGGACATGCGCGAGGCCGGGGAAAGAGTAGCGACGAAAAGTGTTTTATGGAGCTACACCGTCCTACGACGATTCGTGCGTCGTTTCCTGGCTTCATTCTGTAATTCTCACTTAAACAGTTCATCAGGCTCTAGCCCACAGCGTCCCTGTTTGCGGCCAACGGGGTCTCCATTCTCTCCGCCTCCTCCCACACTACACAGACCTCAAAGACCATCTCGACTCTCTTGAAGAAAAGCCTACGCCCATCTTCGAGAAACCCAGCTTTTTCGGTGGGCTCGAGAGCGGATTCCGACTTCTCGAAGAGACCTGCGTGAGCATGGGCATGGACCTCGGAATCGAAACTGGGCGCAACTACGATCCCACAATTCCCTACCTCGACGAACACGGTAACTACCTCGGTGAAGGTCTCCTCGGTGGTTCAGGTGCTGGTGCGACGTCATCGTCGGCCGGTCCTGCCATCCCGCCCTCAATGGAAGCCCGAATCAAGCTGAGGCTGGGGTACATCAAGATGGTGCAGACGCTCTGGCGTGTCGCTCGCGAGTTTGATGTGTGTGGGTACGGTCAGGTTCTACGCGAGAAACTGACCATCAAGTGGTGCGAATGCGGGTGCTCGACGGAGCATCTGGGCGAGGTGTGTGAGAGGACTGTGCGAGAGGAAGAGGAAGATCGCGAAAGGGATGGTCATGGAATTTGGGGAGGGGGAGAGTTGACTATGGCTGCGTACGCACCGATTGTATCCCAACCACCCCTGCCTGCGCCTCCTGCAGTAAAGGGGAAGGGGGGAAAGAAGAAGGGTGTCGTTCCGACGAACGGCCCGAAACCGATTGATGCGGAAGAGAGGGACAGGATATACGCCAGGTTGAAGGTTATCAAGGAGAAGGAATGGGACGGCAGAGGAAGTGGGGTGTATGGCTGGGAAAATGAGCGGGAGGAAGATATTTGGGAGGTCGAGCTTGATTTTGGTGCTGGTAAGAGTAATCGGGGGAGGTATGTATGGCAGAGTTCGTTCCTGGGCACTGCTGATCAAAACATTACAGAACCAAGAAGACGGGGGAGATTCCACCTGTATCAACAGAAAGCTCGCCGTCGCCCAATTCTCAGCCCAACGGCAAGGCCAACAAGAAAGAGAAGCCTCTCAAGCTTACAGTCAAGACCGCCGGCGGGACTGTCACTCTTGAAGAGGTCGCAGACGACGTCGAAGTTAAGCTGAATGGATCCAAGGCCAATGGTAAAGGCAAACAGAAGGCAAAAGCGGCGATCGTTGAAGAAGTCAAACCGGAACCCCAACCACAACCAGAACCCGTCCAGCCAGAGAAGGCCAAAGAGCTGGACAGCTACGCGGAGGAGGAGGCACAGATGACGATTGGCGAGATGATGGAGTGGAGGTTTATCAAAGCTGAAGCTGAGAAAGAATTGGTGCGTTCGGAATCGTTATCTATCGGAAACCTTTCTAATTAGAAATTCTCTGCATGTTTGTCTAGGGCAATAATGCTTTCAGGAACGGATACTTCGAAGAGGCGGTCAAGCATTATACCTCCGCATACCAGATGGAACCAGAAATGCCACACTACCAGCTTAACCTCGCTGCTGCGTATCTGAAGCTCAACAAGTGCGACTTTCCCCCAACGATCTATCTGATCATTCACTAATTCTGGTATCGTAGCTGGATGGAAGCCGAAAACGCCTGCACAAAGGCTCTCATTCAACACAGAAGCAGCAAAGGTCTCTTCAGACGCGCCAAAGCCAGGAAGATGCTTGAGAAATACGATGATGCCATTAAGGGTCCGTCATTCCCCGTTCCTCCCTCCCTCCTTTTCGTACAACTGATACATCCTGATACAGACTACCGTGCACTAATCCGCCTACAACCTCATAACACGGCAGCCATGGTCGATCTCCTGCTGCTACTCTACCCCCCATCCACAGACCGTCCACCTGACACACCAGAAGGCTACAAATCGGCCTGGGGCGTCAACCTCAAACCCGAAACTGAGGAGGAAATATCGGCGTTGTACGATAAACTTGGAATCGCACGGCCCAAGAGGCAGAAAGCGCTACCGTTCGAGAGGACCAAGGCTGATGATGTGAAGCTGAAGATTGTCGCGATTCCACCTACCAATCCTGCAGCGGAGAAGTTTGATAAGGTGGATTGGGGCGATGAAGGGTCGGGAGGAGGTGATGAGAGTGTGAATGGTACAAAAGGAAAACTTAAGTCTGGGAAGCTGAGAGGGAAGGAGAAGCGGGATGCTGGTGGGGGGAGTGGCATCATCAGGGGAACTGCTGCAGATTACGGTGTGGTTCTGTTGGCTTGGGATAGGTACCTAGTTCTACAGGAAGACTAGGCGATTCGACTCTGGGTTTCATGATGCATTTCCTTTGGATCGTTACCTCTTTTGTCTGCGGATCTGACTTGTTGACTCTGTTGTGTTATGCTGTTGTAGTAGTATGTGCTCTGATGATACTTTGTAAAATGTAAAATGTGCGAGGGTCTACTTTGCAGAGCGGATTTATGAACTAGCCCCGCTAACATGGCTCGATAGGCTCAATGCCGAACGTGTTTAGGATGGGTAGCATCACCTCATTCTCACTGGTGAAAGAGTCAGCTGGCCAATATGTCTAAAATAGAAGGACTCAGGTAGGCAAAATATGGAAGTAATGTGCATGTGCTGAGAGCATTGGAGGTTAAAATCCCCACAGGAATGGTATCTATACGGACTTGATGCTGAGAGAATTGGTGAGAACGGAGGTACGGCCTAGGATGGCGAGAAGGGCTTACTTGTTCTTGGAGATGAGTTGGTTCAAATAATTGGTGAGCTCGGCGCCCTGGGGAAGCAGAGGGCAAGAGAGGGCCCTCTTCGCGAACGCGGGCTCGACGGGGCGCCTGGAGGTTCCGGCTTGACCTCCGATGCATTTCTGGGAGCCTTTAGGTAAGCCACAAAATCATGATGAGATATAAAGAGTCAAAACGTACCCTATACAGCTCCCAGTCTTCGCTGTACAGAGAAACCTTGTTATTGACGTCGAAGAGGTTGAAGAACTTGGCGCTCGCTCCGGCGTTAACGTCCAAGCCAGCAAATATGCCAAAGCACCCGTTGTAGGACCCATTAGCACCTCCTGAGACCTGGCGACGCTCAGGAGTGTTAAAGTAGCCAGACCCAATGAGATCTGATCCACGGACTTCTGACTCGAGAGCCTCTGGGGAACGGCCAATAATGACACCGGCATCGCCGCGAGCGGCGAAGTCCAAGTCCAAGCCTGCCGCTGCGTCGAGCTCGAGATAAATATTGGCAGTGGCGACACCACCGAGAGCGTTGACACCGAGCTGCAAGCTGGGGATAATGTGAGCCTCAACATGACCAACGGCTGTGATGCCGGCACCGATGGAAATCTTAAGGGCTGCAGATGGAAACCTCAGAAGTATGGCGGGCGTTTTGGCGAAAAATTAAAAACACACACACATTTTGGTTTCCATACACTTTTCACTGAACTTAGTCGAATTTACTCATAAGTCATTGAAAGTGTATGCTATATAAAATAACGAAAAACCCACACACTATTTCAAGTGAAGTGGGAGACCGCACACACACTTTTCGATGCACCCGGAAATCCACACACACTTTTAATGCCCAATGAACTCATACAAAGATTTTTGCAAATTTAGCAAGCCTTACAGAAGTTTCTGCTAGACGTAGAGGTCTGATGTCGTATCTCACTGGGACCAGGACTGGCCACCCCCTGCAATGCATACAAGGACTGCCAGACTGCCAGTGGGTCAAATTCAAGCTCCGACCCAATGGTCACTTGCCACTGCTGCAAGTCCTCATCATGCCGGTGAATGCAGGTGTCATTTTGGAAGCACCAGAGCTTGTAGCTGCAGACCTTGATTCGGGATGAGTTGCTCTTATCACTGGAATTAGGACGAGAGGGCAAGATGCATAATATCAAATGTGGATTCCCAGTCCAATCAATAACGACCGGCATTGGTGGCGGCACAATCCATAATCATCATCTGGGCAACCCTCATCACCAACTCCATATTCCTCCTGAGATCTCAGATGGCTATTCACGGCTGTTCAGGTCAGGAACGTATGCACGACATGTGTGCGTGGTCTTTCGCAAATTTCAAAAATGTTTGTGTAAGTCCATGGGCATCAAAAAGTGTGTGTGGATTTCCGGCCGCGTCGAAAAGTGTGTGTGCGGTCTCCCATTTCACTTGAAATAGTGTGTGGGTTTTTCGTTATTTTATATAGCATACACTTTCAATGACTTATGAGTAAATTTGACTAAGTTCAGTGAAAAGTGTATGGAAATCAAAATGTGTGTGTGTTTTTAATTTTTCGCCAAAACGCCCGCCATACAGAAGCGATTGGGTTGAATTTTGGGAGATAACTTACGAGTGTCATCCAGCTTAAAGGCACCACCATTGTCGCGGCCCTTCTTGCTATCTGCGGGGAAGACCAAGGTTGCCTGGTGGAGAGTATAGGTGAGACCGATATTGATGTTCGCAGCTACGTTGAGGTTGGCATTGGCGTAGGCGTCTACTCGGAAGGATGGACCAATGGTCAAGATTCTGAATGCCGACAATGGTCAGCCGCGCAGCATAGGAGCAAACATATTTGACACGCACCCAGGGAAGTTGAGCCCGGGGATTCCTACTTCATATAACTTAATCTTCCCGGTGTTGATGTTCCCAGAGAGACCAGCAGTCAAATTGATGCCGGCGTCGACGTTCCCGGTCAGGCCTAAGAGAAGTCAGCGCTGATTTCAGTCCCTGAGATGATGGAACGAACTGGCAATGACCGCGAAGTCAGTGACCTTGGGAGGAATGATAGTGCCCTCAGCAGCAACACCAATGGTAGCAAGTGCCCTGGCCTGAGCTCTAGCATCGATCCTGAGGTGGGCGCTAATAGGAGGGCAATACAGCTGTTGGTCTACAAGGTTGAAGACTTTGTCGATCTCAAACACTGGCAGGTTATGAGACTTGTCGATCTCTACAGTGTTGAGATCCTTGATAGCTGTACAAGTGGGTCAGATACTCGGAAACTGGGGGTTATGGGAAACACCAACCTTTGACGAGGTTATCCCAAAATCCCCGGGCCTCCAGACCTCGCTTTTCGAGGGGGATGGGTTCTAAATCAAAACCTTCGGGAACAGGTGCGTTCACACCAGTCAAGGCAAAAAAGACCTCTCCCACCCTATGTTATGTTATATCAGTACTAAATCGCATCGATAGTAAGATTCGTACTCGGCAGCATCGACAGCTTCGAAGTTGATGTCGACGTGAAGTGTCTTGACTTCAGGCTCAACGCCGTCGCGCCTTCTTAGCCTCCTGGAAATCTCCTCAGGGATGGTCTGATCGTCGGAAACCTGCTCTGCAGCAATGTGGGCGAAGGCAGCCTTCCCACACTAAGAACGATGTGATCAGAGTTCAAGCTAAAGCTAACGCTGAATAGCAGCAACCGATACTCACATTCTCTGGGAGACGGACGACTTTGCCTACGGCGCCAATGTCCTTGTAAAGGTGCTCACACTTGGACTCATCGACGCAGACAAGGCGAATATCTTGCTCGTTGGCGTCGCTGTCGCAGTCGAGAACTTCCCAGCCTGCTGCAGTGGTGATATCCGTGATGGCTGCGGACGAGCCCCACTAAACGAAAACAGTCAGAAAAAGGTCAGAACAAAGTATATTAGCGGTCTCACAATCTTCAAAGTTCCAGAACCCGTCTCAGTAGTTGCAGGTAAGTCTGTTACAGGTATGATTCAGTGGTGAAATGTGAGGACGGCGACTTACCATAGAAGCAGACACCTTCTAAGCAGGGCTTGCTCCAGTCGTTCCCGGTATCCGCCAACACAGAGCTAGCGAGAAAGGCGAATGTAAGGAGAAGCGAGAACGCCATAGTAGCTCAGGGGTGTCGGTGCAACCTTGGCTATCATCCACAGACATCGTCGCGTATTTAACTGAGGCGAATTGAAGCACACGAAGCAGTACAACATTGACATGATGTTTTGTCAAAAGCTCCGATGCTCGCGAGCGAACATTGAGCAAAGAAGGCGGAAACACCGAATCATAAGAAGCAGGACATCATAAAAGAGAGGTGGTAAGCTATCATATGGTCAGCATGCACAGATCAGAGACGCACGCGGGCGACTACCTTCTGCTCTCTGCACTCCCTTGAGATCGCTGTCTGTCGAAGCAGATTTAACAGGAGCACATCTGTCGACCGACCTATTGCGCAGAGATAAATGATTGCGGTGAGGAGATCCTGAATTGCTAACAAAGTAGGATGAATTTGCACAGGGTCAATGCAGGCCAAGGTAAGTCGACGATCATCCATATGGCTCAGAGCTCATTTGATCCATGCGATCATGCGGAGACGTTCTTCTTTGGCAAGTGGGCGACCGCTGGCGACAGGTGTACTCGCTGTATGAGGTTTGAGCGGCGACGATAAGCCATTTACTTGGAATTAGCGGCAAGTCGGAAAAAGGAATGGAAGATGCGTTGTACCTGCCTTGACATGAACTTCGCGCGATACAAAAATATCATTATCGAGGCTCTTGCCAAGGGATCTGTGAGCAAGGAAGACGTTCATAGAGACTCTCCCAGAGGTGGTAGCCAAGTGAGTGGCTCTTCGTGGTCGCCTGGCTAAAATAGCACGTTCATAAAATTTTGTCCAAGATCGTCATTCAATGAGATGTGGTTATCGCAACAACATCGCCGCCAACCGCTGCTTCCTGTCGCATCACCTGTAAGATATAAGTAGCACCGTTCTTCCGACAGGAAAGTCAGAAGGACGACTTAACAATGACTACGTGAAGGTTCTCTGTCAATCTTGGAACATCCGTAGGGCTTGTTATCGCTATCTACCAGAGGCTTGAGGGGTCCCCGCAACGATACAGAATTCTCTTAAGGAAGCGGCGGTTTTGTCGATTTCAAGCCAAGTAACGGGATATGACTTGTGATTCTCATTCCCGAAGTCGCAATCAGGAAATGCTGCGGATTCACCGACGTTAGTCCACGACAGTCCTGGGTTCGAAGCGACACTGATAGCCTCAGTGACAGAGAAGAATTGGATCTAATCGATCCTCTCGACTCTCTACGACTCTCCATACAACCTCACAGTGGCAGCCGAGCTCCGCTGGAACAGAACCCAACAGTCAATTACGACCAACTCCAACTTCACCTTCACTGGCCTACGACACGCCACAGTCTACGATCAAGCAGTCTTCCCCGCAACACTCTTCACGGACAGATGCAAGACCGGTAAGAACAAGACACAGCTCGACATGCAGTCTGCTCTAGGCTTCTTCCGAGATATGCGGTTTCCCAAAGAGTTCTTCAGGGCGTCTGCACCCTCAGCTGGGGAGGAAGCCGCTGGGATCTTCAAAGCTCACCCGATTAATCCTGGAGGAAATGTTGGGGGTGTCAATAACTATGTTGTTGATACCAGCCTGGGTGGGTTTGAAGATGGGTGTGGGTTTTATACTCAGTTCGTGAACATGACAATCAGGAGCCTCTACCCTAAGCCAGAGGGTGTGTTGCGCAGAAACCTGAAGATCAATCTCGGTTTTCTGTACGAGGCCTTTGGTTTTGGGCCAGAATGTCCGCAAGTTAAACTTTATCGGGACTGAATCTTCGCGATCGATACATTCCTTAGTATTATGTTAGCTGCTGTCCTCTAGTGTTTGCTTATTCTACCCCTTTGTTTGCCTTTAAATCTTTTCCGTTCACACTGCGAAATGCTCGGCGGTGATGTCGGCCTGACCTCGGGCGCTTATATGAGATTATCTTATCGCGATCATCTTATCAACGATCTTATCGCGCAAGATACAGTGCATCACGAAGCAAGGCAATTCCAAGATCGTCCTGGTCTCTTCGATCTTTAAGTACCAGGCAGTGAATGCGCATATATTAATCGCGAGTAAGTATTGGTAGTATGCATATGGATCTAAGCGTGATTTGCATGGATGATAAAAAGCGAATGGTATGTGGAATGACAAGTGTGAAGGGATAACAAAGACAACACGATAGCGATGATTTGGATAGCAAGCATGCAGCAGAGCCAAGGAGTGAATCGAGACCAAGAAGTTGAAACGAGCCCGATTGTTACTTCCTGTGGGTGGGGGTTCCTAATATTTGTAGACATCGACAAGGACGGGCGTGTTCAGCCCTTTGATATCAACCTTTACCCCGGTTCGAAGCAGACACTGACCCACCTCGAGGCAGCGTTCCTGAACGCGACACCGAATGACCGGAGATGAAAGGGCTGATGAAGTGACCAACTCCTCGATGGGAGTGACGAGATCCTCCAGGGACACCTTGCCCGTGTTCCTCGACCATGCAGACTGCAAAGTCTGCACATCAAGGTCCAACGTCTCCAACACGGGGAGCGAGAAGTATGAGAGGAACTCCCGCGGATGACAGAGCGAGGTGATGTTGGCACTCCGGAGTCGAGGAAGCGTGACACCATGACAGCGGGTACGAATGTCGTCCACATCCATTCGGTCGGAGTCGCCTACACGCCATACACTCATGGTCTCGAGGTTGCTAGCTTTCTGGCAAATTCTGAGGAGTCGTTGGGCAGGGATGGTGTTGCAAGAGATGTCCAGGTTCTTGATGCTTTTCCAAGGGACCACTAGGTCGTCATTTTCGAGTTGCGAATCCAGGTATTCGAAAAGCTCGTCATCCACAACGAGGTCGGAGAGGCTGGGTGAATTGCGAAGTATTGTGGCGTAGATCAAGGTGGCGGTCGCATTGGCATCTTCTTCTCCGATAGGCTGTGTACCCTGAAGATCGAAAAGGGAAAGTGAGGTGTCGAGAACAAACGAGCGAAGCAAAGGGAATAGGGGTGCTGAAGAGTTGGTGCGAGGGGCTGAGGTCGACATCAAGTCCAAAAATGTTGCCTGGACCTGTTTGCTGAGCAGTTGGAACTTGACATCTTGCCATCTTTCGGCATGAGGTACAAGAAGCTTGAAGACGGCACTCGTCAGAGCAACCTCCTCTTGGGAGACTATGGGAATGTCGTCATATTCAGGGAGGTCTTTCCCAGCGGAGACTGCGACCTGCAGTGATAGGGGCGCCCCATTTGCACGTGCTAGGAAGAGTCGAAGAAGTCGAAGGAGGTTTCGTCCGGATGCTCGCGATGAGCTTCCTAAAGAGTGATTCTGAATGGATACAGCGATGTTGCTCCAGAGCTTCTTGTGTGAGGTGGCCGTTGCCCGCCAGTGGCGACAAACATGGCTGAGGATGAGCGGAGATACTTTGAAATCCGATGAGACGGTAAGGGGAGATTCAGAGTCAAAGTCGTACTCGTCTTCCTCTGAGTAGGAGGGTGAGAGGTACTCTTCAAATATCAGACCCAAAAGCTCCTGTGGCAGGGCGTTGATGGGTGCAGGGAAAGATGGGAATGTAGATACGTCTGCTTGTGCCGATAGTGGTGCAGGGGGTGTTGAGACCGGTGAATAGTCAACATAGGCGGTCTGTGCGTATCGTGGCGAGACGACAGTTTGCAGAAAGAGGGCGTCGAACGCGCTTTTGAGGTTCGGTGAAGCGGCCACGTGTGAGAACTGGCTGTAGGTCGTATTGCTCGCACATAGCGGCTTCAACTGGAGCGATAGTGCTCGAGCTCTCCCATTTTTTAGGAAGCAGTCCTTCTGGAGGAAGCTGGCTTGCTGAATCGTCGATGGTTCCCAGTACAACATCGTCACGGTGAGCTATACTTCGGACCGGGTTAGAACGCGTCGATATTCCATAAAATAGACATTTCTTACAGTATACGAGGTCCAAGGGGTAGATAATGTGTTCTGAGTCACGGTAAATGGCAGTATCCGAGTATTAGACTGTTTCTTGCTTGAGTTGGCGTTTGCGCAACTCAGTATACAGTAATGTGGTGGTAAATGAGTCGAGGACTTGAACAGGGCAAAATCGATGGTAGAAGTTGGGGGCGAGAAAGAAAGAATCAATCAATGGTAATGTTCGCCATCCAGATTTAAGAAGTTATATGTCGCTGGGACTATAAAGGCAAGTATAAAGGCTGTCGTGCTTTGGGTGTGAAGGACAAGGCAAACGACGAAAAGGGAACGAGCTCGGTTGAACTTGGCGCGGCCCGCTTAACACCGCCCATCAATGACGAGAACGTCACCATGTGGACTTGGCGGCTGTACAGCGGCGAAAGCGGGCGCTAAAAGAATTTCCTTTGAATTCTAAGACAAAGCTAAACAAGAGCGTTTTGTGAAGTGATCTAGTAGCTAAGCCAAAAGGCATGTGCCGTACTGTCCCTTGAGTGTCAACAACATTATCTTGTTTAAAATTGTGAACATCTGCGCGCCGAAGCGATTCCGACAACCAAGACGTTCAATCTGCAGCGACGAATGTGCCGACTGTACGGATAAAGTCAAGGAACGTCTTGCAGAATATCAGGCGAATGCTCTCATAGATAGGTACACTGTATCCTGTTACTCTACCGACGACAAATAACGCGATGAAACAGTACAACGCCAAGGCGTGAGTTGCCCAGCTACCTCCGAGCTGTATACAGCTTTCTCAGCTTAGCGTACACCAGTATCGGTATAATTGACCTCGTACAGTGCTTTGAGTAATGTTATAAACCCAAATTTCTCAAGAACAAGAACATTCTTTCATCCGTCGTGATACGTGATATGGTGCAAGAGACGCCGAAAACCAACGAAGAGTTCTTGATTTGGCTCCGTCGTGGATTCAAGTTTGGGACCTTGACTGGCGTCAATTTCGACCTCAAAATGACATTCAGCTGGAGTAATCGCGGTATCGCAAAGTAACTGACGGGAAATACGGGCTATATGAAAGATGTTTGTGCAAGAAGTTATGCAAAGTAACTTGAAGTACTGCAACTCGAGTTTGGATAATCATTTATGAACCAGTGGTATTACGCGCTTTATTATACAGGTGATGAAAGAACTGGAGGATGTAGGGTCGACCATCAGGGATGAGAGGGAGAAGTGCACACTGAATCGAGCCCATTCCATTGAGGCTTATAAATTTGATGTTTTGGGATTTTAACGGTGAACATGAATACAACTGGTATAGTGCCTTGCTCTTGATTGAGCTCAACTATTATCACCCGTCTTATAAGCACAGATATGCTGTATGCAATAAATTTCCTGGTAAACAGAAACTTGAAGTCCCCGTTGTGCCCTACAGAGGTTGTCGGGATTTGCCGAGAGCGGTTCTATGCGGGCCGTTCTTGCCACCGTTGATCATCCAGGAGCCTTTGTTTCTCTTCAACTTGAATTGCTTCCCTCAAATTCACCTGTCATTTCTTTTAGAAATAGGATTGAATGGTCAGTCGGTAGACTGTAGAGAATGGCTCGACGGCGAACTCATTGGTATTCGCCAGACTACGAATTTTAAGTGTTGGAACAAACCAGACTAAACCCAGTGACAGTGCCACATCTACTCAAACTGCCATTATGAACTCGGACCCTTTGCCTATTCCTCTCACTTGCCGGAACCTTCTACCACGCAATTCTATTTCTCAGAGATCTTCTCGAACTCAATCTCGTGCGGCGAGCCCAGTGGCTACAAGGATTACAAGGAGTGGCCCCGCTCGTGCACCCACAGGCCCAATCACTCGGAAGGCGACGAGGCGGACAAAGCCCGAATCACCGTTAACAGTGACACGTTCGGAACAGAAGAAGCGTGGATTGGCCAAGAAGGAAGGGGAAGAATCTGCAGCTCTTAACAACAACTCTCCATCGACCAGAACGAGGACAAGGAGCAGTGCTAGGTTGGCGAACCTCACGACCTCGAACGCTATTGCTGGACCGAGTTCGTCTACATCCGGCATCCGGGTCACCACCATGGACAACACAACCGGCAGCAGCCCAGGAAAGAGGAGGAGGAGCTCTGCTTCCAGTACAGAGGACTTGATTCGCCAACGTCGGAGAACGGGTGGGCAAACCTTTGGCAATGAATACGACATCGATGTGGCCGCGGGTCGTCCAGAGCCCCACCGTCATGCTGCGTTCGGGGCATCAAGCTCCGAAAGGAGGGAAGATAGGGGGCTTCAGAATCGCCTCTGGAACGACCAGGTCTACAACGACGAGACCTATCACGACTGGAATCACGACTCGCTTCCAGGTCGTTCTACCTTGGTGGGGGGAAGCGGTCCTGGGTGGGTTGGCGAAGACGAGGGTCAAGGAGCATCCAACAGGCCCGTCTATTCGAATACAAGAAATCTTACGAATGCAAGGGGACTGGAAGCTGACCATCCACCATTCAACGCGGATGGAAACTTCATAGATTGGAATTCTGATGCGAGAAGGCAACCCTTCAGGACGAGGTTGGACAGCTTCGAGGACGAACCAGGACAGGCGCAGCTGAATTTCGAACCAAGACCTGGACCAAGGACTTTCTTGCCGACATCCGAGGTACACCGCAATGATGGACAACACCTCCACCTGCCCCCACCAGTCCAGCACCGACCCAGTCAACCAAGTCAACCCGTTCGCACCCCCTGGCATCCGCATTTCGATCATCCACTGGTCATCCCGGATGATGCTTTCCATAGTCCTGTGCAACGTGCTGTAGACGTCGTGGAAATGGCAGGCGAACGCGATGGCTCAATTTGGGAGTACCAGGGACCCAATGATCCTTTAATGGGGGCACAACCACCTCCTATGTTTGACTGGCAGGAGATGGACCATGGATTTTATGGCGCGCACGATGCAGCGGGTGGAGACACGGATCGGGGAGGGGACCCACAACATATAGCTGACGAGGTAGATGGAGGCGAGGGTCATGTGGCGAACGTAGGAGGCAGTTTGGCTAGCATTGTGCATTCTACAAGCGGGGATCAAGCCGGGTCTGCTTCTGGTCCTTCATCATCTACCTCTAGGTCCAAGGCTTCTGCAGTCAAGGACGAATCCCCCGACGATGATACTGTGACAATCGTAGAGGAACGAGGGACTGTAGCCGGTCCCAGTTCTTCGACATTGACATCAAATGGTTCCTCCGCGTCGACGAAGCAGAAACAGAAACAGAAGGCTAAGCAAAGAGCCCTTTCACCCGAACCCGAATACTTATCATCGTACAACTGCCCCATCTGCTTCTTCCCACCGACAAACGCGACAATGACTCCGTGTGGCCATATATGTTGTGGACAGTGCCTCTTCGCGGCGGTGAAGAGCACTATGGCGAGAAACAGGACGGTTGTGGCTGGTCCGCAAAATAGGGATGCAGATGGTGCGAAGTGTCCTGTCTGTAGAGCTACGATACCTGGGTGGGATGGACGCGGTGGGGGTGTGATGGGACTGAAGATTAAAGCTGTGTTTAGTCTATAGTATCGGACACTTTCCCCCTTTGCGCAGGGTAAATAAATGTGGAACATGAGGAGTTTACGCGTAATTAATCGCTATATGCTGAAGCAATTAACGATATATCTCGTTCACCGCCAACACAGCCACGTGGTTCGTGCGCCCTGATGTTCAATCCTTTGGCAGGGTTCTAGGTTGGGTTGGGCGTTTTCTTTCCTTTCCTATGCCGAAACCACTACATATTGACCCAGAGCTTTCCCAATTCTCAACAGGTACCACAAGCGAAGATGTCTCCGACGTCTTACGCTTAAAATGCAAGAATCGCATCCACAACATCCGGGACGACATCTCATCGATTGACAACAGAATTCTTCTTCTCCGACGTGAGATCGATAAGCTCAATTCCGAACGCAAGGCTTTGTTGAAAGAACAGGATCGGTTCATCCATGTCGTTGCACCAGCTCGTGACCTTCCTAACGAGCTCATCGCGAAAATCATTTCGTTCTCGTTTCGCAATCCGGGGATGCTGAATCAGGAGGATCGTTTGCAGTTTCGAACCTTGCGATGGGTTTGCAAGAAGTGGAGGGACGTGGCGTTTAGTACCCCTACGTTATGGAGGGGCCTCGAGGTGATACTCCAGGCAAAATCTGGCTCTTGGACAAGTCCCTCGCAATTGGATTCCTGGTTTAGGCGAGGCGGAGATGAGGCGCAAATTAGGCTCGGGATTGTGCTGGGTTGGGCAGAAATGGAGATGACCAAGTCACTGGCCGACGTTTTTGACTTCATGAGTAGCCGCAATCTAGCGGAGCTGGCGATTACGGGCGCATCTTGCAAAGTACTCACCTCTTTGCTGGATCGCTGGGAAACGACGCCAAGTACATTGCGAGGGCTCCAGCTTAACATAGAAGAGGTTCAACTGGAGTCACTGATTCGAAGATTCTCGACTGCCACCCTTCCCAGCTTGACGAATCTCCACATTAGCGGATTGACAATGCATCCATTCCAACACTCGTCCATCGTATACCTCTACATCGGCGCTCGATGCCTCACTGACAATGTTATAGATCCAGTCATGTTTGCAGCAATTCTCTCACCGGAAGGCCTACCTCACATGGAGGAACTCGTTTTGGGGCCTGCCCTGGAAAGCATGGTGGAGCGGGAGGTGGGAGAAGAAGTTGCGGCGGCGTACACATCACACCCACGCGTCAAGAAACTCGTTGTCATAGGCCGGAGAACTGTCGCAGCCTTGCAACTCATGGCCTTTCCTGCCCTCCAGTTCATGCGTGTTGACCATCTACTTTCTCCCGATAACTCGCCAGAAGAATGGATCGTCCCCACGCATAGGTTGGAGGCGTTCCTTACTCGCATGGCCTCGCAGCCCAATTTCCATACCTTGTCCCTGGAGAATGCGAACGTGGACGGACAAACTATTGGCGCGTTGGTCTCGGACCTTCAAGAGGTTAGGCAAATCAATGTCAGGGATTACGAATTCTTCGACTACATCGTCACTAAGAAACTTACTGCTTCCATGGGACTTGGGAAATTGGAAGCCGTCCTTTGCACCGACACTTGGTACTACCCAGAAGCGGACTCGAAGGGACAGTTGGTTCGTCATGTTGAAGGAATCACCGACTTTCTCACTTTGCGTGCCAAGTTTGCCTGCACCTCTCGGGCGAGTCTCAGGATATACGAATCGACGGAAACCGACAAAGGGAGGAGGGCCGTGCTTTTGCCTGTGGAGAAGGACAGTGAGCATGATAAGGCGATAACTCAACTACGGCTCCTTGGTGCTGAGGTTGTATTCGGCGATGAAGTCTCCGTTATGGCTAACTATGCGATAAATGCGCATGGCTACCAGTACCACAGCGCATCCAAGAGGTGGCAAGCGAAGAAGGAGATAGATGCCTTCACTAGTTTGATTGAGAACAGACCCCTTACCTGGGTTCCCTGAGGTCATGGTAGTGTAAATATGTATCAATGTGTATGTTACAGCCAAACTTCGGGTATGGGCCTTTGTAATATATTAATAGGGTTGACGTTGACATATGTGATTCCTTCGCCTACCCAGTCTGCAATATATAAAGCTGGAGACCTTCTTGCAATGCGCCGGATTGAACTCCAAAACGCTCATAACCAAAGAGCTCGTGGGGGGAGTGTCTGATCTGCCATCATTAGCGAACACTCATTAGATATTCGGGAATTAGCGCCCCGTTGTTGGCAGACTTTGGGTATGGAGTGCCCCAGGGTCCGCCGAGGTTTTGCACTCTCATGGCGAGATGGCCGAGCGGTCTAAGGCGCCAGACTAAGGACCCGAGCGTCATGACGTTCAAATCTTCCATTCGATCTTCGATGGTTATCTGGTCCGAAAGGGCGTGGGTTCGAATCCCACTCTCGTCAGACTTTTTGTTATCCTATTCTTTGGAAAGCCTGTTCAAAGGATCCTTTTAGCCGGTGTTGTAACTTTAGGCCGTTTTCATTAGAGACACTATTTAAGCGCAGCCTGGGGCAAAATTTGTATGATTGAAGTTGGGGATATACCGTACATTTCATGATTTTCGTTGCTAGCGGAAGTTGGAAGACTTCAACTGAAACCCCTCTTAAACCGTTCCATCTTCACCGACAGTTTTTCTTTGAAATCCTTTACGCCGCTTAGTCGTAGTCGGATCCCAGGTCGACACTTCCACTCCCTCACGTCGATACTGCCATCGCCCATCAGGAGTCTCGACTGGGTGCCATTCAACTCTGGGATTACTCCAGGCCCTTCTCATAACGATAGTGGGGAGAATTGTCGTCGAGTTTGAGTTGGATTGAAATCTATATCCTTCTAGCCGCAGGTTGATAGCAGAGCGAAGTTTTGCCTCTATTCCTTCATGTCGGTCTGTGAAGCGAACCGTGAACGAGGTGCAGGTTGGGGGCCTTGCGGGCCTGAGGTAAAGTGTTTTGAACGACGGGAAGAGAGCTTGTTGTGAGATGAGGTCGATAAGGACTCGCTGTACGATTTTTGGGTGTTCCGGTTAGCACTTGCATGTTTTGGTAGTTGCGTGAACTTACCACGTAATCGGTTTTCATGCTTAACGCTCCATTGTTGCCTGGTTCAACTTCCTGACTAACCTCGCCCATTGTCTCCGCCATGTAAACGCTCAGGTGGAGCTCTCTCAGCTGTGGCCAAGAGTTTACGCTTGAAAAGCAAGCAGCAGCGGCAAGTTCCTGACCAAATACCCACCATCCACTGTTGTTAGTCCAAATTGCGAAGGACTCGAGGAAAGCCCGGTGGGGGATTATGGCACGTGTAAATAATTCTGCCCCCATCTCTTGTTGTCTTTGGCGTTCCCGAGTCTCCCTTTCCCCATTGGAGTTGGAGATATCCATGTTCACATGACAGGTGATCTCGAGTTTACCCAACTCGGCTCCAGAAGAGTTTGCTGAGAGATATTGGAGAAAGTCGGGGCTGATGTTGATTTTCGTGAGGCTGCGTAGCCGGACACGTGTGTTTATAAGTGCTGTCCAAATGTCAACTTTGGTCGACAATGCGGCCTCAGGCGTACGTGCCGGGTAGTAATCATATGCTTGCCATATGTCGAGGGATTGCAGGGATGGGAGCTGAGGAATGGTTAAAGTTGCACTTCGTACTGCCGAGATAAAGTCCGTGTCGATTACGAGGTGGGTAAGCGCTGTATAAGAGTCCATTGGCACGGATGCGTCGGATGAATTTGGGCTGACAATACTGTCGACGGATTCAAGTTTGAAAAGAGTTTGGAAGGTGGGCGGGAAGCTGCCGTGGGCTGCCACAGCCCCAAAAGGAATCCGAAACTCGAAAGACTGAAGAGTCGCCCTAGAGTTGGCGAGTATCTTAGTCGTCGCTTTCATCAGAGAAGATAGGAAGACCATGTTTGGCCCATGACTTGGATCCTTTTGTCCATGAGCACTGATTGCTAGCCTAGTCAGTCGTGGCAAACGAGGATTGGCGAGTATCTCGAGAGGCGTTTCTAGTGAACCAAGGTTATCGTATGAATTACTGTAACCAATGTTGATCCCGGATATTTCCAAGCTGGTTAAGTTTGGAATGATGTGCTTTATTCCTCCAAGCACGTCTTTTTCAACTTGCTGAACCTTTGCGAAGCTGTTATTCCATCTGAGGTAGAAGCTCAGTAGGAGGACACAAACAGATGGATGGGTGGAACTCACCGCAGCTTTGACACGTTTTTTAAAGCTTGGAGGGCGGGTACCAAGAGGGCTTTCACCCGCCTCTCATAACTGACCACTTTCGTGTCTCTTCTCCCATACGTCCCACTGATTAGTTTGAGATTCAGCTCTTTTGTGGCCAGTCGCGCAGGGTGGTCTTTAGTCTTTGCCAACAACTCGAGCTTGTCCAACACCGGGCTGTAGGTGTCCCATTTTATGTCTATGGTGAGAGAACGGTAGACAATCCATCGAAGCAGTGCCGCGCAGGATTTACAGGCGAGACGCAGAGCTAGCAAATCTTCGAGTTCTGCCTGTGACATATGCGCCGCGTGTCAGTTCAGATAGTCAATGCGAAAGTGGGTGTTGGTCTCGCCTCGTCGCCAATACGGTAGATAAGCTCTGGAGCGAGAGACAGAAAATGTGCCGTGGGATAGGTTGGGGTAGGTATTCCTGAATGATATGACCAACGCAGGGCACGAGTACGCTTGAATTATATAAACTCTTAAATCAAGATGTGTGAATTATAAGTACCGGATTTTGCTTTACGCGCTGCGCTGCGTGTGATCATATTGCGTGTGTTGCCCTTTGTACGTTGTTGAGGTGAAGTATGTGGTAGATAGTCAAAACCAGCGGAGCGCAACTTTCAACATTTTGGCTTCGGTACTTACCGTGGCAATATGTCGGTGACAAGCCCGTAAAGCCCATACATTGATACAATCTCGTAACCTGACAGCCTATATACGTAACACATTTCATTCTACGTACTTACTAGGGGCTCGATGGGTGCTTGCAAACAAGGTCACGCTAGCCGAAGGTTAATGTACAGTCGAACCTGTGATAAGCCATACTCCTCCATGGACGGGAAAAGTATGGGTTATTGGCGACTATGGGTTATCACAGGTCGGTTTGGCAGTGAAATCTGGGTTTGGTAGCTCCCAAAGGTATGGGTTATTGGAGGTTATGGCTTATCTCAGGTATGGGTTATGACAGGTTTGACTGTACCTCAACGCACTATGGCCCGTGCGTGGCATCTTTATGAGTGGTCTGATTGTCGTTTGGTTCGTTGCTCATCGATCATCCTCAACACTCACGAAGCCGATATCATGGATAACCTCCTCGAACAGTTACAGTACCTCTCGCCAGGAGAAGTCCCTTTTGAAGCAAGAATTAGTGACCCCGTCCTCAAATACTATGCGACTCAGAATAAAGAACTCCCAACCAACCTGCTCCAAAATTGCAGACGTCGGATTCAAGACCTTAGAGCGATGATATCCCTCCTCGATGAAAAGAGGTCCAGTCTCCTAAAGGACCTATCAAGCTATACAACGACGCCAGAGCTCGAAGCACTCAAATGCAAGCGTGAAACGCTGTGCGAGGAGAAATCAGCTCACATTTACCTCTTGGCCCCCTTCCGTCACCTTCCTGCCGAACTCATTGCCCATATCATCAAATCATCATTTCCTCGCATATTAATGACCTCGTCAGACCGGAACCACTTCTTGAAGCTACGACACATTTGCCCTTTGTGGAGAAGCATTGCATTCGCCACTCCAGAGCTTTGGAGAGGGCTCAAAGTCGATACAATTCCCAGTGGGAATACCCAGAACTTCTTTGACACTTTGGCACGCTGGTACAATCGTGGGGGACAAGGAGCAGAGGTAGCGCTCTCGATCGACCTCGAGATGGGCTTCCCCTACGGACAAAGCAACATAGACAGCTTTCTATCGTTTTTGAATGGTCGAAAATGGATTTATCTTGCGATTCTCGATTTGTCCCCCACCAATCTTCTCGGTGTCGTAGCCCACTGGCAAGAAGCGCCATGCTCTACCGAGAGGCTGACCCTCACTTGTAGTTCCCGCTCCCCCCCTACTCTGACGTCGGCAAAGCCTCTCAGCGCCATTTTGCCCAGGATGACAGCCCTTTTCCTTAACAAACTCCGACTGAATCCGTTTCAGCACTCCTCAATCACATCCCTGCACCTGGGACGTGATATACAGCTTTCAAGCCCACAAACTCTTGCGTCATTGCTCTCACCTGTATGTTTGCCTCAATTGGAAGAAGTCATCCTCAGCCTTACGGGCCTCCGCCAAGAAAGTAACGCTGCCGACAGCACACATGCCATTCTCTCAACGAACCCGATGGTGAAGACGGTAATCGTGCGGGGGATGAAGGCTAATTGCTCACTGCGCTGGCTGGAGTTTCCCCAGCTTCAATTTCTTCGGATTGAAGGACTCGATGGGATATGGGGGAGGACGAATATAAAGGATGTTGAGGATGTTGGACGAATTGTTGCGAGATTGACAGCAACCCCACAGTTCCATACCTTGTCGCTGGAGAATTCTGGCATATATGCGCAGAACCTTGCCTCGTTGATATCTATTGGGGCTCAGCAGGTCCGACGATTGCATGTTGCGGACTATGATTTTTTCCGTTGGATTGAAACCTCCGGCTCAAACTTAGCGCTCAGGAATCTACAAGTTCTCGTATGCACCGACACATGGTCGCCTTATTCGTTAGACGGAATCATTTCCAGGGGCATCGACCAGGTCGTACAATGGTTAAGGTCTAGAAGATTGGAATACGAGGGGCCAAAGGATCATACGATTGCCTTTTATGAGTGCCCTTGGGAGGAAGAGGAGATGTACGCAGTTGACCGGCCTTACAAGGATAACAAGTATGATGAGGCTGTTGCTATGGCTCGAACGGCTGGCGCTACCATTCTCACAAGACCGAAGGAGCTCATTTACGATATGGTAAACTACCCACTTCATTGCTGTTCCTACAAGTTGGCCAGCTCTGAGGACAGATACTCGATTCAAGAGGCTGATCATTAGTATGACTCCCAACTGAACTCAAGGGATGCTTAGAAGGTTATATCTCATGTATGTACAGCATCGCCTTATCAAGATAGTTAATGAGTAGTAAAACTTCGTAAAAGAAATAAATTTGTCGGTATTTCTTGGCCACCCCTCTTCCTTCGATAAAAATCCATTGAAAATCAGTTAGCTAAGAATTGGAATTATCCGAGTCAGAGCTTTTGTTGAGATGAATCAATCCGGGATCCATATTATCCAAGTCAGTATCATTATCATTTCTTAGGTACGACTATATTCTCAAATCGCACAACTCCGTGCTCATCATCATCGACAAGGGCAGTCCACTTTTCATATTCAAACTGCAGCATAAACCTAAACTTGTTTTCCCGGAATCTCTCCCTTTCCGCCGATGCTGAGGTTGCTGGCCCTTCTCCCACAGGGATTCCGAGTCGGTAGCCCTCAATTCGGGTGGTATATTTCGCAGGAGGCAAGATTGAGTTTGGGCTTGGGGTGCGGGTTTTGAGAGTATGGAGCGCAGGGAAGTGGGTTGGGCGGAGAAGTGTGACCTCTAGCAGGCGTTTCTGTGTGTGTGTCAGTGCTTGGATGGGAGTGATTATCGGTACCGGGATTATAAACTCACTAGATAGTCGGTATCTTCTCCGTCCAATGCACCACCTCCCAACCTCTCTTCCGCAATAGGCAGCATGACCGCCATCCCCAGCTCCTCCAATTTTGCAAAAACACAGTTCGGTTGCGGAAAAGATTTTGCCAGGACCATTCCAGGGCCGAACCACCACGTTCCCCACCACTCGTGATTGACGTTGAGGGAGAGGTGAGTGAGGCTTGCTGCATGTAGGGGGAGGGCCGCGTTGAAGAATTCGCGTGCCACCCCGCTCAACAACTCCATTGTCGATGCATTCGTCTGGATGTTACTGCCATTGATAGTCTGCGCAGATATATGATGGCTAATAGCCAACACCTCCAATACACCCCCATACGCAGATAAGTACCGAATTAACGAGGGACAAAGGTCGTCGGTATCCAGTCGCCGAAGCTTGATCCCGCTTTCCTTCAGTGCATCCCATACTGTATGCTTGTATATTGCGGGTTTGCTGGTCGTTTCAAGAGGAAGTGGGTGCTGGGTACACCCGATGTGGAGTGTTAGGCACTGCAGGTGTGGGAGGTGTGGGAGGGTGGGCGATGTACTATTTATAAAGCGGGACTCGGTCGATAGCGTTAGAGTTTGGACTGTTAACGTTGCGGTATTGTTGTTATCGGCAATGAGAGGAGGTGGCGGTGGTAAGAACGTCTGAATAGGGATCGGTGATGTATACCTATTGGACGCTTCAAACGCCCGTATGCTGCGCATTCGCAAGCTGACATTTAAATCGCATATGCGCGGCGCAACACACACTGTCTGTCCTACAGTGTCTAAATCCCGCCTCGATGATCTATCAATATTCCAGAGGTAGAGAGTATTGAGGTTGGGGAACGAGGGAGGGCTGGCACTACCCGTTGGTCTTAAGAGAGTTAAGTTGGCAGCGTCGCGGGAGAACCTGTGTGCACCCATTTTGAGGGAGGTGAGAAAAGATAGACGGGGCGTGAGCGACTGTGTTATGGTGCTGTAGTGCTGCTTGAGGGCGTCGGACGTTGAGTTGGGTCCGCTGTCCGTTTCCCAGCTATGTGCGTACAATGGTGAGAGGGTGATTCATGAGCCCAGCGCCAGGCGATCGCGACTCACTAGACCTTGGTGACACTCTTTAGCGCACGAATGGCAGGTCCTAAACAAACACCAAGCCGAGCATGTTCGTTATCATTCAGGAATATTTCATCGATGACAAGCTCGGTCGTGAGTCTTGATCCGGGGTGTGTGTCTGTTTCTGCTTCTGCTGCGAGCCATTCGAGAGCACGGAAACGGAATTCGAGTCTGGAAGGGTTGAGGTGGTAGCGTTCACGATCGAGGTGGATTGTGAATTTGCGGAGGGCGGTTGCTTGAAGGAGGGCTGCATAGGTGTGGCAGACGAGTCGGAGGGCTTTCGTTTCTTGATGTGTTCCCTTTGTGTTCAAGTTTCTTAGCTTACTAAGTAGGGATGGACAGTGGGTGTTGTTTACCTGTTCAGCAATATTCTTAATAAGTTCTGGCGGAAAGGCGGCCATACGGACTTGAGAAGGTGCAAGGTGAATCGCGTTGGAGAGAAAGGAAGGGATGTAACAAGCATGATTGGCACGGCTGGTATTCGGTTCAGGTCAGATGACCATGAACTCTTTGACGACTGTTTTGGATGATAAGATCTGGATCCATGTGACAACCCAGTGCTGTGTTTGAAAGGCTAGCGAGAGTTACAGGTGTGTCTCTCCGCCTGCCAAACGTGTGTTCAGCCCAAGCGTCACCCGTCCCTTATCCTACCGACCTAGAGCAAGTCTTGAAAAACGCATAAAGAATCAAGTAAAGCCAATGATTGGGATGCAAAGCGAGCTGAGTGGCCTCTGGGAGCCTCCCGATGCGATTGGGTGAACTAACGATATTGTTGGTAGCACGCAGACGACCGCCTGTAGATTGGCAGAATCTGGTCGAAGTAACCCCCCGCGGTCGTCAGTTTGGCGTACCTTACATGAATAAATGGGCAGCTGCACTTCCGTGCCGTGGTCCACTGTAATTGCAGGAGAAGGGGAGCCTTCGGATGAGGATCATACGACTCGGACGATGCTGGCTCAAGGAGAAGATATTATAATGCAAGGGCCCCTTCCCCTTGCATACCGCCTGGAGTGCAGTGTGCTGAGGGTAGACACAGGCATTATATGGGCGCCTTGTGAGGGCAAGAGGTTTGAGGTTCATTTTGGGCGCTGTCATGTTCTATTTTCTGTGGCTCGGTGTTTGCCGGTAACATTTAAATCTCGCGTGTCGATTGGCTGGCACGCTTAGGCCCGAGTCTCAGCCACTTGGATCTTCCTCAACGTTCCCCCGACTGACTGCCATTGTACTGCGGCTGGGCCTCCAGTCCTCTCATGCCGCTTCAGGTCTATGGAAGTCTGAGGTATTTTCCAGACTAACCCAATAGTCAGCGTACAAAGTCAATATCATCCTCATGGAAGCGCACTGGGCCTACGGTTGGGAAACATTCTTGGTTCCCTTTCCCCTTCTTCGACTGTGATTTTGGCACCGCAGAGCTCAGATGGGACAATGGTATGATCAAGGGAGTGCTGAACGCCGTTGTGTCCTGCCAGATGAATAGGCGCGGCTCTTTTGTACTGTTGCTGGTGAACTCAGCTGAACATATCGTTCAACGACTTCAAACCCAGTTACAACCATACCGACGTGCCGACCATCCAATAAGGTCACCCCTGGCGTCCAATTTGCCCTAGTCATTCGAACTCACAGACACAAAACATGCTCCAGCCAGCACCGCACAACAACACATATGTGCTCATCGTGCTGGCTGGCGCAATAAGGCGCGAGACGTTGTTGCATCAATGGGGTAGTGGTAACCTGGGTCGTTGCCATTCGAGACTCAATTTCGTTTGCCGTCTCGACCCGCCGGGGGTTCGATTCCCTCTTGATGCATTGTTGCAAACCTATAGTCTTTTTGGACAGCTTTGGTTCCATCTTGATTTGTATCCTTGAAGTTTGAGATGCAACAGAAGTCATCGAGCCGTAGTTTCTTTAGAAGTGCATACATGTTTGTAACTTCAAGGTGACCTAGGAATGAAGCGTATGTGTTGCACGCCCAGCGGAATATCCTCCAAAGCCTCGGAAAGTTTGTACATGCATCCTTCGTGGATCATTACTGGAAGCAATTGGGTGTGGGGACTGTAGTTGTTTGCAAATGTCAAGTTTGGCAGCCGAACTGTCGGAGGCCAAATGCGGGCCAATATCTTTGAGCTTTCTGTCCTTGCGTACTGTATCTCAGGTCTGGCGCCTCCTCTCCGGCACCTGCACCCACTATGTCGCGGCGCAGGAATAGGGAATGAAATTACTAGCTCTCTGAGGGAGCTGTATAGCTTTGATTGAGAGACAAGATCCAGGAGAGCTGTCTGAGTTTAGTGCTCGAGGTCAGACCACGGTTGAATGCGCAGCATGAGCTAGATGTGACATACCACATATCCAGTTTGCGAGTCTGCCGATGATTTTGGTGGTTTGTGAACGTTTAATGTCAGCTCTTCCAACTCTGGAAAAGCGTGGATCTGGAAGACGTCTTGTGTTAGAGGTCCAAAGGACCACCATCCATCGCAATTCGATCGAATTTGAAGGATGCGAAGCGATGTGTGGTGGAGGGGTACGATGCGGTTCCAAAGCTCCTCTCCCAGATCTTGCCACTTGTCCTTTCCATCGTTGTGCGCACGGTAGCACTTGATATGGAGCTCCTGAAGCTCCCCGGAGTATGACTCCAGATAATGGAACAGTTCTCGAGTGGCTCTCGCGCCCTTGATGCTCTGTAGCCGTACTCCTGTGTTTGCGAGGGCTGTCCAAAAGTCGAATGTGGGTTGTTGATTGCCGACAATGGGAGGTTCAAAATCGATTGTTGTAGTCATTTGTGGCATACATGTGAGGTGCTTGAGCGAGTTGAGCTGGGGAACGGTGGGGGTGGAGCTGCGCATGTTGCAGATGATTTCATCGGATATTGTTAGATGTGTTAACACGGCAAATGATGATCTTGTGCTAGGCCCAAAGATCGTTTGCAAAGTGGTTGGAGTTGACGTGTTTTTGAGAGGGCCCAGGGATGGCATCCTGAATGCGAGTGATTGAAGATGGCTGCTCGATTTCTCGATGACACTGAGTGCTGCGGTGGGCAGGTGCGAGCCTATATCCTGTCGCGGGCCCCCTCCACGACTTGAATCAATTGCAAAGCTCGTCAGCCGAGAGATTTGAGCACTGTTGAGCAACGCGGTAAAAGCTTTCGTTTTGTCGTCCGGCATCTGGGGATCAGCATAAATCAACGACACTTCTAGGGCGGTGATTCTTGGCATCATCGGCTTGAGGCATTCGAGAACGGGCGTGTAGATCCAGTCTAACTCAGTGAAGAGGTAACACAGCCTAGAGACAGAGAAATTAATTGAACTCATTGCGACACATCGCCAGATACTTACCTGAGCTTTTTGAGGTTTCCCAAAGATTTCAAGGCCGGGATTAGAAAGGACGTCACCTCCACTGGCTCATCAAGGTCGATTCGTTGAATGGACAGCTCCCGGGTGGCAGTCCTGGCTGGGTGCGACCCATCGCTTGCCAGTGACAATAGAATATCAAATCCATTTTGTGGCTTCAAGTTGTTCATATCGATCACCAGGCAATAGAACAAGTCTCCTGCTGCGACCTCTGCAAAGGCTTTGCAAACCAGCCGTAGAGACTTCACATCCGAGATATCTGCCTGTACACCAATCATCCGTGAGCTAGAGCTTGAGGCCGTGCTCGTGCGCACGGTACATACCTGACCACTGATATTCTGAACAAGTTCTAGAGGAAGCGACAAGGGGTACATGGCGGGGAAAGCGTGAGTTGCTGTGCACGTAACTCAGACCGTCTTTATGGAACCGTTGGTCAAAGGCTGTACTTTGATAAAGTGGGACATACGTTGGTTCTTCAGTAGCCACGCTTGTCAATTCATCCATGATTTGCACAGCACTTCCTAATATGAGATGTTTGTCAGATAGTGGTAAAGATCTGGGACTCGCGCTCTTGAGCTGCTACTGGGCTGTAGTAATGTGAGATGTGGGGAAGTAGAAGATTATGAACAAGGTCTGAGGCCTTAGTCCTTAATGAAACAGTAACCAGTTCCGTTTCGTTTAAACGGTGCCTTCACGACTCATAATTAAGATAAGACGATAATTAAGACAGTCCTTATCTTAATTATTAAGCTTACCTGTATCCTGCGATGTCTTAACTAAGATACACATTAAGCTAGACGCCCAGTATCGTGGGCTCTTAATCTGGGTTTAAGATGCGGGCGATAATCTTTAAGATAATCCCCTACCGGCGTTACAAGAACAACTTAAATTTCACTCGACATACTTAAATTTTGGGTGATGTGTCGCTACTAATTAAGATTATCTTAATGTGGTTCGGTAGGGACACCACACTCGCTGCGCACCGTCGTGTTCAAGAGGCGGGCGGCGGCTGGTGCTCTTTCCGTCTCTCCCATTCACACCCTGGAGAAAGGTGAGGGAAAAGAGAGAAAGAGATGGTGGCATACCGAAGAGGGGCTGCAGCTTATATACCCAGGGCATGTTTGTCAACCAAACATCCACGTTGGTATGATGGCTGGTGGGTCACGGGTGTGTGGGGAAATCAAACGAAGTCCTGGGGTATATAAGCAATGCACCATGCGACCAGGACGACTCTGCATCTCTCCCACCTTCTCTCACCTTCTCCTACAACGGAGAAAGTGTGAGAAGGACTTGGAGAGATAACTTTGAGAACGGCAAACTATCAGTCTGATCAAGACAGTCAGTTAAGCAGTGAGCTATCATCTTAATTAACTGATGGTCTTAAATGGAGCAGGTAGCTACCAGTCTTATTCACTGTAAATAGTCTCTGGAATAAGATTGAGATCCTAAATTTCGACGTCTTTAAGACGCCAGTGTGTCTTAATTCAAACGGCAGAATTAAGACGAACCGGGTCAGTCTTGATGGGCGCCTATTTGTTGTCTTAATGTTCCCCTCGAGAGCACAGTGAGTTAAGACAGTCGTAACTACATGCACGTCAGAATTAAGATTAAGATCATCTTAAAGATGATCTTAATCTTAATTGTGACTTGTGAGGGTACCGTTTAAACGAAACGGTATGTACTTGATA